>JACGTJ010001555.1:1659-44884 GCA_014858695.1 Chrysomya rufifacies | reverse complement strand
ATATATATATATACATTTTCGTTTCAACATTTTAATTTAAATTTCAATTTTGGTTTTAATTTATTAAAGATTTGCATTACAACTTTTCAAACTGTAGTATTCCCATTTTCATTTTCTATATATAATTTTTTTGGGAAATGTTGCATGATTGTTGCTTTTAAATAAATTAAGAAAATGTTCATATAACCAACGACTGTACGATTTTAAACAGCTCAAAAAAATATTTGGGATAATATACATTTAAATATGTATATTATTACTACCTCTTATTTCAATTTTATTTTCATTGTAAGACATTAATTATTGTTTCGAAATCCATCAGTTATGTCCGAATCAGAGCCTTCATCTGGGTTAAAATATCTAATACATTCTTTACTTGCAATGGGAACACTGTGGGTTATAGTATAAAACGCTATATAACTCCCATAAAATAGAATGAAATCTTTTTTCGGTATACCCTTTCTGATAACTTTCGACCAATTATATTGCGACTATAATGCGCAAGAGATTTTTTTGTGATTATGTGTATGGTCACTTTCCTCTTTAATATGAATGAAAAGTGTATCCCGCGTTTTTGTTCATGCAATTTATTGGGAATCATACATTTTTACTTTTGTTTCGAAGTTTAAATTTTGTTCTGAAGGAACCAACTAGTACTTTTGATAGTTCAGTGAAACTGCTTTTAGAAGCTGCATATGCCGAAAAAATAATGTTTGCATTCTACCTGTGATAGTTGTATCTAATTTTTAATTTTAATATTATTTGATATTAGTTTCTGAATTAATATTTTTTGTAGATGTCAAGATATACAAAATAAACAGGTTCCATTAGGTTACAACAACCGATGGTAAACATGGCATTTCAGTAATGTTAGTTGGAGTATTAATATAAAATTATAATTTATTTTAACTATAAATATTTTGCTTTGTCAGCTTAGATTTGTTTTTAAATAATTTTCAGCATATTAAAATTATTTTTTAGTATTATATATATATATATTCGTGTCTGAAAAACTGCATGTTAGGCATGATTATAGGGACTTATTTAATATGAAATATTTTAGATATGAAATATATTTTTTGTTAACATATTCAATCACTTCTTTAGTTTTTTTTTTATTTATTAATTTTAACCATAATCAATATAATTTTAACAATAACAATTATAATTAAACAATAACAACATACATTCTGATAAAGCACGCAGCAGCTCAGGCTTCACTTTATAAGATTACTAAAACAAGCTTATTTTCACAAGCTGCGTTCAACTTAAAAAAAAAACGCATAGATTTTTAAAATTTTTAATTAGTATTACAAAAAAGTGACGAATAAAAAAGTTTCTACGAAATTTGTATGAATTGATATGAAAAACAAATATATAATATAGTTATTAAAATTTATTTTTTATATTTGTTACATAAATATTTTTTATTTAAAGTTTGTTTTATTGGCTTGCCTTCCCAATTGCCTGTAACTATTTCCGATTATAATTATTACTATTAAAAATTGGCTTATACAAATTATTTATCAAGTAGTTCCTAAAAGTTCCATTACACTAGATGAGCCTTTTAAAGCAAATTTGTAATGATTAATAAAATTATAATAATAACATTTGACAAAATATAAATAATTACAAATTGGCTTTGCTCCAACGTTTCTCAGGTAGGTTTTTAGAAGTAATTCAACAAATTTATCTTAAATAACAAATATAAATAAGTATATTAAAATCATTGGCTTGAGAATATAAAATAGTTATTATTATAAAAATTTTGATACATTTAATCATTTTAAAGACCTTAAACAATGTTCAAAATGTAGACGTTAAGCCAGATTTAAAGAAAACTGTAAATGTATCGTAAGATACGCACAAATTCCTCTGTTTGTAACAATGATTTGAATAGTAAAACAGTAATTTCATCAAATTCAAAGATATAAAATATGTAATATAATTCGTTTATATTTTCATATAAACGAAGTTAGCATCAATTTTATAAGTGAAAAATAAAATATTGAACATTACTTGTTAAATGATTACAATTACATGTATTTGAAATTATTTCTATTTACTATTCAATTTTATAAAGATACAATGTCATAATGATAATAATTTAACAAAAATTTAAGATATGGTAAAGAAATAATTTTTTTTCATAGCTTCATTTTGGTAGACCCGTTTTGAACTTCCCCAGTATGTGTATTTAGTATTTTAACTTTCATTTTTAGTGAAAATGTTATTTACTTAGTTAAATGTAGTTTTATAACTTCATATTTTGTTTTGTTAAAAAAAGATTAATAACAAAATTTTGAAATCCTAGTTAACAAATTTAGAGCAAAATATTAAAAAAAATCACTTTTTCAAAATTTTTCTTCGTTAGATTAAAACCACACTTACCCTACACATTTTAGTTTTTTTTAATATAACATAAGAATTGCAAATAATAAAAATAAAACTATGATTTGAATTTATGATTTTCTTTTTTCTTCTTCTATATATTCTTGTTTATTTTTGTTTTGGTATACAAAATATACTTAGACTTCCTTATCCTTACCTGGTTCGCCATTTAACATACGCCGGGGATCACGTAGTTCACATAAGGTAAGATAAAAATTACATTCCAAAATATTTAATCATCATAAATAAAAGAAATCCAGAAAGTATACCTGTACACAAAACATAATATGCACACTTGCTGAAATATCAGCTCCTACACCAAATATAAATTTAATATTTTATAATTATAAATAAAGAAAAAACACACTTAGGGGTTCATTCATTTCAAAACCACACATTGCAAGTTGCACAATCGTTATCATATAAACCATTGAAATCATTAACTAGAAATACGAGATTTAGCTAAATAAGAGCAACTATTATAATGTAAACATTTAATAATGAAAATGATTTCGTTACAGATATACATAATAATTAAATAATAATAACAATGATAGTTCTAATGAATATATTTCAGTAATTTTAAAATATTTTCATTTTTTATTCAATCTAGTACTTTCATTAGAAATTTGTCATCTTTAAACGTTTTAGTGTATATGATTTAAAGCCCTCATTTAGTTTAGATCTCTTTTCGCAATTCGTTTCATTCACCTTTTTCATACATCGATCATTAATATACATAAAAACCAGCATAAAATATATGATGATATTATTAAAATTATTTGAAAATTTCCCTCAAAATAGTATCGCCTCTACATACCAACAAAAGTAAATGTGTGTAATCGATAATTTCTATTCTAATTTACTTCCATGTTCCTTCTTATGGTCATGTACTTTACTATTAAATAATTAATTATATATACATAATAAATAATTTCATATACATTAGTATATGTACATATGTATATGTATTTATGTACTCGTATAGACAAATTACGATTTTTTAAAAGAATTGTATTTTATTAAATTATTTAAATGGTATTATTCTTTTCAATGTTTCTTCTTTTTTGCGATTAATTTTATTATATTTATTTTTTTATATTAATTTTCATTAATAAATTCCCGCACTTTTATTATAAAATTATATTTACAAATATTTCTTTTCTCAAATATCTATTAAATAGTAAAATGTATTTTTGTGTATTGTAAATCTATATAACATCTTTTATATTCATTCATTTTATTGTTATTTTTATTTAATTTACGTTGCACATTGGGATAGAAAAGTCGGTTGTTAACCATACATTTGTGTCATAATGGTACATGTATTTATTTCACATGCATACATGTATCGTTTCAAAGGAGAACATCTCAACTTTTCAGAATTGTCATAATAATGTATCTCACATTTTAATAAATATAAGATAAATTAATGAAATTAAAATCATAATTTTGAATATATGGAACTGCAAAAGCAGAATTATAATCGATATCAAAATGTTTGAAAATTCAGTAATAATTTTAATAACAATCAAACTCTTTATTGAAAATCAATTTTGATTAAATATTTGAACTTTGAAGTGACGCAAAATCTATTTCTTTAATTAAATTTTGGTAATTAATTATCGGAATATTCATCTTGTCCCACTGTGTATTGTGTTTTTTAATATATGTAGAAGCGAAAATATTCATATAGTTTGTGTTGTGAATTTCGGAAATTTGGTTTCATTCGATTTCAAATTGTTCCCAGTTTTTGTTATTGTAAAAAAGTCGAGAATAATATAACCTTATAGAAAATATATAAGTTTGATATTCTATTAAGTTTTATATGTATATAAAATTTAAAAATATAATTCTTTTCCAAAAATATTCTGGAAAGAATTTAGAAAAATATATTATGGTCTACTATTAGGAATTTGGCCTGCGATTAACGGAAAATGACGGAAATGAATAAAAAGTTATATTTTCATACAAATAGTATTCTTAATCTGGATACTTGCAGCATTTTGAGGGTTTTTACAATAGAAATCAAACAATTAATTGAAACTGGTATCTTATATTTTCAATGTCTATTTGAAATCAATTCGAAAAACAGAACACAAATGTATATTTCGTTTATTTTGAACTTATAACGTTTATTTCATGTAATTAAATATGAAATTTTGCTACATTTAATTATGAAAATAGTTATTTTAAGTCAATCTTTGTGCTTAATTTCAATTAACATAATTATGAAAAATATTTTTTATTTATAGACTCTCAATAGTAATTTTATAATTTAAAGTTGAGTTTTTTCTTAATATTTATTTTGGTTATTTTTGTTATATTAAATTTAATTGAAAAAATTTCGTTCAATTAATAATCATGGCTATAGTAATTTGTTTGATTTTGGTTTTGTATAAAATACAACAATAACAAACAATTCAAAATATGTTTTTAATAAAAAAGAAAATAAACCACAACATCAAAAAAAAAAAAAAAAAAAAAAAAAAATCAATTCAATTCTTATATAATTTATAAATATAAATCATCATAATATTTTTGCCACTATTCACCACTTGTTCTACCCTAAATGTGTGTTAAAATGTAAAGCAACTACTAACGAAAAGTTCAAATAAAAAAACACCTCAGTATACAATACGAAATGGGCGTGGACGTTTTGGTATACCTGGTAGCGATCGTAAGCCTTTGGTTTTGTCAACATATCAGGATGCCCAGCAACATTTGCCATATGCTGATGACTCAAACGCCGTAACACCCATGTCCGAAGAGAATGGTGCCATTATAGTGCCAGTTTACTATTGTAATTTAGGTATATTACTTTTACTGTTTTCAATTCAATACAATTGTTAATTAATCTGATTTCTTTATGTATAGGTTCAAGACATTCCTCATATACCTCGCATCAATCAAGAATTTCGTATACATCACATGGAGATCTCTTAAGTGGCATGGCAGCAATGGGAGCCAGCACGATGACAAAAGAAAGTAAATTGCTAAGTCGAAATACACGTAATCAGTCAATAGGTGCTTCGAATGGTGGCACACAATATGTGGACAACAATCACAAGGATCACCATCAGCGTGATTATGTAAGTTTGATTCTAGGAAATTTCGTTGTAATTGTTGTACAATATAACAAATAATAAAGTTAAATTTATTAAAAAATATACTATATATCGCATATAGGTGCATATAAATTTTATTTTTTTTATTAAAAAAAAAAATATATATAGGAATAAAATTGTGTTTTTATGACTTTTTGATTGGATATATGTGTAACTAATTGTAATCCTTCCTTTCTTGTTTTTAAGGAAATGGGTCAGGAGTACACTGATGAATCTGGAAAAATTAAACACCACGACAATCCTTTTATTGAGCCCGTCCAAAATCAAACAGTAGTAGACATGAAAGGTTAAAATATTACTTTTTAATTTTTATTAACTTGCAAAACATGGTGACAATTAATACTAATATTTTATTTGTATTGAATCTTGTTTTTAGATGTGATGGTCCTAAATGATATAATTGAACAAGCCGCTGGTCGGCATAGTCGTGCTAGTGACCGAGGTGGTAAGTTTTATTTGTTGAACTGTTTTATCAAAAAAATAATTAAGAAAGCTTTTTATTTGTATTTTTATTTTATTATATTGTATGTCTTTAAATAAATAAAACAAATTTTAAACTTTTAATTCGGCCTTAACAATTCTATTCTGTTGTAAATACAAATTGTTTTTCTATTAATGTCATTATTTTAATTTAATAATTAAATACACCTTCCTAACAAAAAATAAACTTTACTTACTTATATATACTTACGAGTATATTATTTATAATTTCTACTAATTATATACTAGTGATTGGTCGTTGTTGTAAATAAATATTTATATACATATTTTTTTTTATTTTTATTTTTTGAAAAAATGTGTGTTATAAAATAATTTTATTTTATTTATCAAAATTGCTAAAAAAAAAAATAATTATAAATTCGTTTCTATGACATGATTGATGATTATTTAATGCATTGGAATGTATATATTTTATATGAAATTTATTATTTTTAAAATCAAAAATTATTTTTCTAAAGCTTGAGTTAAAAAGCTAAAATAAGAATGAATTATGTTTTACATTTCTTTGAATCCTTTTATAATCGTCTTTTATTATTTATCATTCGAAATTTCGCGTAACACAAATTCATAACAAAATTTAAATCATAATATTGCATATTGTAAAATATTCGATATTTTTTTATATATTAACTGTATAAACATCACTCAAATGACATTTCAGTTCAAAAATATGTAAAAATTTAATAATAAAAAAAAGCAGGCATGTTTTTAAAAAAATTTAAAAAAAATATATAAATAATCCTTCCAATATTTTACAATTAAATTCTTTATTCTCTTTTCTATATTTTTAGTTTATTTTTCTTAAGCCTTTACAACTTTAACTAATTTTATTATTATTCCCCTTTTAAAATGACTTCTTTGACTCGTCCATTTTTTGCCTTAAGTGGTGATGCTAAACAATATATAAATACCAAAACTATATGTATACTACTATTACATTAAACAAAAACAAAAGAAAAAAAAAGAACTGAATTTGGAAATTTCATAACAAAACACATATGCTCACATACAGCCTACAAAATTCAATTCTAATTTATTCTTACTCTCAACTCAATTCAATCTATTATCCATCATAAAATATCGCTAGTACTTTCTATTTGTCTATTTTAATACAAAACAAACACTTTAATTAACATTAATATTAATATTTTTAGTTTTACTTACTTCATTCAAATCAATCAGAAGTAGTTTAATCTTAACAAAAACACTTAAGCAAAAAGCTCTTAATGCAGCTAAAATATCAGCAACTTAATGAAAGCTTTAAAGCCATTTAATAGTGCACCTGCTTTAAGCAGAAAAAAATACATTTCAATCTAGACCAAAATCCTGCTAAATTAAATTCAATAAAAACAAGTTGCTGTTTGTCATTAAATCAACCCAAAAAATCACTTTTAAAGCTCTTTTGTTTACTTTAAAACTGTTAAGCATTTTTTCTTTAACTTTCAAAACGAAATTAAATCAGTTTATCTCCATTATTTATAAGTTCTTTTTATTTTTAACTTACTTATGATTATTAAGCAAAAAAGATAAATTTAATATATATTTTTTTAAATTTATATTATGTTGTTATTTGTTTCCATTTCCTAATTAGTCTTGTTCTTTATTTTTAAGAAAGTAGTCGAATGTGTTAGTTGCATGATTCCTATCAATTAAGAAATTAAAATTCATACATTTATTTTATAGCTACTTTTTGATCGATTGTTGGATGCATGTTTAAGAGAGAACTTTTAGATTTATTATTTTTTTAAATTATTATTTAAAAAGAAATCACAATCAAGTGAGCTTTAATCCAAACTGATGTATACTTCTTACATTGCGGTGAATGTTCGATAAAATTCGGTTGTAAAATTAAATACTTTTTTCCATATTTAAAACGAGCACTATTGAACCAAACCTACAAAAACTTCAGATATATGAAACATGTACTATTCTATAACATTGTTATGTATTAATCTATTATACCGTTAGATTTGAATTCTTTTGATTATTAAGAGTTCTACGATGATTGAAAAAAACAATGATAATGTGACGGTAACACAACTTTCTTTGTTTCTGCTAGGTCTTCAAAAATGTGTGTGTTATGTTCCTGTGATGAAAAATTCTCTTATTATCCCAACAAACACATAATGCAATCATTATTGTTCTACATTATGTATTTGCTACGATCACAACCAGTAATCAATCCAATATAATATTTCTTGAAATATTCTAATACTTTCATTGCATAACTCATTGAACTGTAAAGGCCCATTTAAAAAATACTAGAAATATAGCACTTGATTCTATTAAATTTTAATTAAATGTTTTATGTTGTGATCATAGAAAACATAGAAGCAAAAAATATTTCTCCGATGAGAGTAAAATATGTATTAAAATTAGTATGGTTCTACCATCATCATCTAATTTGTATATAATTTTGTTCGTTTAAGCGTATACCATAAATACGCCGACGAAATGAAATCCTTCATACATTTGTGTTGAAAATAATTGACGTAAATACGGTAAACGTATATCTAATATATCGAAACATATTGTTTTACTCAATTATTAACGGAAATTTTATTAATTTTAAAATTAGCTAAAATAATATTCAATAGAAATCATTCCCTTATGCTGGAATTGTGTGCAATACGACCGCAACCGATAACAAAATCGCATGGACTTTTATATGTAATACATTTTACGACTTCGACAGAATTCAATTCATAACATTAATTTTGAACTTTATTTTATAATTTTTCAAAATTTTCAAAAAAAAATATATTATATTTTTTGTAACACCTCAACAAGTTTAAGAAATAAGTTTTTATACATTTTTTTTTCCTTTGAGGAAATTTTTGATTAAATGCTACATTTTTTTCGGGCTAGCGAATCTAAACCTTACTTTAAAATATTATTTTTGTTTTTGAGTCCGAGTTTAAACTAAAAAACTGAACTATATCATTTAAAAATGTACCAAGTGAGCCGTCCTCATGATTTCTTTTAATATTTATAAAAGAAGTGTCGAAAAATATAATACAATGGTGTTACTTGCAAATTTTCTATGAATATTTCCAAACGTTTTATTTTGTTATGTTTTTTAATATGTTGCGAAGTTGGAGATTTACTTGTCTAATAAAACATGTTTTATTTCTATTATAAACATTTAAACAGCATTTAATCACAAAGTTTATTTAATTAAATTGGTCGCTTAACTATCAAACGAACATAGATGCCCTCTTTTAAAAGTATTATTAGAATTTTTATTTTATTTATTATAATAATTTATTTTATTTCAAATTATTTTAGATTTCTAATAGTAAAAAAACGTAATTATTTATTATTTTTATTGTGTTTTTAATTTTAACTGGAGCAAATTAGACAAACAAACAAATATAGAATTTTGCCTTTTCTTTAATAAGTAAATGTTGTTAAAATTAATAAATAAAACAAATTTGCTTAGAAATGTTTGCTAGCCTATTTAGTTAAAGCAGTATAAATGTGTTTCTTTTTGATAATATTTAATAATTACTTACTTAAATAAAGTATTTAAAACATAACAGTATTTCTTAAAACGTGTTAATGTCACAGTGTGTGAAATGTGTTTTGCTCGATAAATTTTTTTAAGAAATTAAGTTTAATAAAATGAAAATCAAGCAACATTGATAATCCTATTTTAATGTTGCCTCTATTTAAACACAACTATATAATGAAAAATATATATAAACGAAATTGAAACAAAAAACGGCAGAGTCAAAGTATGTCAAAATTCACTAATTCGCTATTTTACGGTACAGTCTCCGTTTATTATTTTCCCACAGAGGACGATGATGAAGATGGTCCAACGTTTAAGGACAAGGCACTCGAATTTATACTAAAATGTATAGACATCTTTTGTGTGTGGGACTGTTGTTGGGTGTGGTTAAAGTTTCAGGAATGGGTCTCTTTCATTGTGTTCGATCCTTTTGTGGAATTATTTATTACACTGTGTATTGTAGTCAATACAATGTTCATGGCCATGGATCATCATAATATGAATCCCGAACTGGAGAAAGTATTAAAAAGTGGAAACTATGTAAGTACTTATAAAAACCTACATCTGTACATTTTGATTTAATAATTACATACTTTTTGCAGTTCTTTACTGCCACCTTTGCGATAGAAGCCACAATGAAACTTATGGCAATGAGTCCGAAGTATTATTTTCAAGAGGGTTGGAATATATTCGATTTCATAATCGTGGCTTTATCGCTGCTGGAATTGGGTCTTGAAGGTGTACAGGGACTTTCAGTTTTGAGAAGTTTTCGTTTGGTAAGATTTGCTTCAAATTCAAATTAATTTATACTTGATTTTTTACAGTGTCTATTTGTATGTTTTGTCGAGAACAAATACATAAATCAATAGAAAATCGTGTAATGTTTTAAAAAGAACGCATATAACTAATTAATTAACGAGATAAACTTAAAACAAACATAAAATACATGCTTATTTTTTAATAACTTTTAAAACTCCGTAATAAAAATTCCAGCTTCGTGTTTTCAAATTAGCCAAATCGTGGCCCACACTAAATTTATTAATATCGATTATGGGCCGCACAGTTGGTGCTTTAGGCAACTTAACTTTCGTCTTGTGTATTATAATCTTCATATTCGCCGTGATGGGCATGCAATTATTTGGCAAAAATTATACAGGTATAAAGGAACATGCCACCTTCCACAAATATTCACTAAATAAAAATACTATTTAAAATTTTCAATTATAAAAAGTTTTCCTATTATAAGCCTTTACTCTTTTTGAAAAAATATAATACATTTTTTAATAACATTTTTAAATTTAAAGTCACTTAATTTATTTAAAATAAAACTAAGCTTTGAGCACGTACTTTTTTCTAAAACATTTATTTTTTTCCTTTAAAATCTATAAAACGTAGCTGGATTACAATTTGACTGATTATATCATATAGAACCAAAAAACGAAAAAAATATTTTGCAAACGATTTTTTAACAACATATCAAGACATGTTATCATATGAATGGGCATGTATGAGCTACGCCTATTCCGTTTTTTATAATTAACATTTATACACAAAACATTCATTTTTATATTTAATTTTTTAATTCAATTTCTTTATCTATACTAATATTCTTTTTTACAAAAAAAAAAAAAAAAATATTTCCTATGCTTTGCCCGGCTTAAATTAAAACTAATAAAAAATGTGCAAATAAAACCAATAAAAACACTTCACCACTCCCGATAAATATATATACATATATTTATATAAAAACAATTTTCATGAAAAATGTACAATAACTGAAAACCCTCTCCCTGGTAACGAAATCAAATCAAATGCAATCAAAAATTAAAATAAATTAATAAAAAAAAAACGACAGCTTCGTGTATTCAAATTGGCAAAATCTTGGCCTACACTGAATTTACTCATTTCAATTATGGGCCGCACAATGGGTGCGTTGGGTAATCTAACATTTGTACTTTGCATTATCATCTTCATATTTGCCGTAATGGGAATGCAACTTTTTGGAAAGAATTATCACGGTAAGTAAATTGTATGCTACAAAAATGTAGGTAATTTATTTTGTACCACTAAATCGACAATAAAAAATGTTGAATGTTGCAAAAAAAAAAAAATCAATGCTATTAATTGTGGCAGAAAGAAATTTATCAATTTATTACGTCTGGTTATTTTAATTGTTTAAAGTTCAGTTGTCTTGTAAAATGTTAAATTATTTACTTAGTAGTTTATAGTTTCATTTAAACATTAAAAGTGCTACAATACAAGCAAAAATATTTAAGCTTCCATGTAAAAATTCAAACAAATCTTAATTACATTCCAAACAAATCATTAGCAATTATTTAATAGATTATAAAAAATTTCCAAAAACTTAAAGAAAGATCAATTTACATTGTTCAACATTATTGTAATGCTGTTTGAAAAAATATATATTTCAATTAGTAATATATTGGAAGATTATTATTATTAAAAGCTTTGTTCCAGTACTACAATTTTAGTAATAACTTGTCAAAAAAAAAATCTTTTTGATTTCCAGTACATTTTTTAAGTACTAAGTTTAACAAGTATTGGAACAGAGCTATAATTTTTTCCAATTCTTACTTCCAAAAATTTTAAAACTAACATAATCAATTACCTAAACATTAATGAGAACAAATGTACTGTAAATGTTAAATTACATTCATCAATGTGTGATGAGGGCAATCTTTGCCTTTACTCGAAAGATATTAAAATTGAATTAAGTGAAAAAGCTTTTTCACTATCAAATTGAAATATTTTTTCACAAAATACAGGTATTTAATTGACTTATCACTTCATTTAATAAAATTAACATAAATAAATACAAAATTAATATTAAATGAAGTGGTGCAAGTTGTATGAAATTAGGTTGATAAAAAAATCCTGTAAGTATTTAATTTTATTTTAGTCATTTTTAAACTTTAAACACCTAATAATTCTTTTTTGGCTAATACTCTGCTTGTCTCAGTAGTAAAATAGAAAAAATGCTTAACTTTACCACTTTGGTCTTAAATAAAAAAATAAATAGAAAAAAATCTATAATATAATTTTTTAATCTCTATTAATCCATATTTATTTCAAATTTGTATTATTAATTTATTAGATCACAAGGACATGTTCCCTGATGGTGAATTGCCAAGATGGAATTTTACTGATTTCATGCATTCATTTATGATTGTATTTCGTGTGTTATGCGGAGAGTGGATAGAATCTATGTGGGATTGTATGTATGTGGGCGATGTGTCTTGTATACCATTCTTCTTGGCCACAGTAGTTATCGGCAATCTTGTGGTACGTATCGAGAAAATAATTAAAAGTTGAGACAATTATGTACAATTTCTTGATTGTATTGCAGGTTCTTAATCTTTTCTTAGCTTTGCTTTTGTCGAATTTCGGTTCTTCTAGTTTATCAGCACCGACTGCCGACAATGATACCAATAAAATTGCAGAAGCCTTCAATCGTATTGGTCGTTTTAAGAAATGGGTGAAACGTAATATTGCCGATTGTTTTAAGTTAATACGTAATAAATTGACAAATCAAATAAGTGATCAACCATCAGGTGAGAGGATCAACCAGATCAGTTGGATTTGGAGCGAAGGTTTTTATCCACTTGTTTCTTTTTCAAATAACTAATATATTTATTAAATATTTATAAATTTAACATATTCTGAATACGTTCAAATAATCAAAATTCCTATTTCAAAACTCTAGATACTTGTTAACGAAAATTAAGTTTATTTTAAATACCGGACTACCACACATACATCAGTAATAGACATCTGCATAAATGTTTAAATTAAAACAAAAAGAAAAAATTATTAAGTATTGTTTTTAATTACTCTTAACATTAGCAAAATCTGTCAAACCATATTTTATTAAATGCTTAAAAACATCAATTTGATATAACTTGCTTCTTGGAATATGATAAAGTCCCGTTAGGCGTTTTCATTATGCTTCAACTGCATTCGGGAATTATTGTGTGAAATCCATCAACACAACTTTCCTCCTTTTTGTTCGCAATTTCGTGCCTTATGATCTTTTGTTTCCTTGTGCAGATGTCTAATAGATAAACGCATATTGCTCCTATGTATGTTTGTTTCCAAAGCATTAACTAATTAGTTAGTTCGTTCGATAGTTAATAAAACTAAATTTATCAACAATCTTTCTAATGATTTTTTTTTATTTTTTTATTAAATTAATAAAGTAGCTCACATTGTAGTTAGTTTTTAAAACATTTTGTAGATTTAATTATTATTTTTTCCTAACACAAATGTATAAAGAAATTTTAAATTTCAATATAATGTTATTTCTTTCATAACATTTCTAATCGATTTGTAGAAATACATATATATGTACATTGTTATAAAGTATATATTTTTGTAGGTGAAAAAATAGTTTTTGAATTTTATTTAATTTAAAAAAGAAAAAAATTAAATGTTGGTTGAATTTTAAAATTGACACAATTAAAGAGTAATTCTAAACATTTTAAAATTATCGTTTTAGATATGTTGTTTGTCAATATTAATTATTGTTAAAATTAAAAGAAAACCAAAAAAAAAAAAAAAAAAAAAAAAAAGTAAGATAAACAAGTATTATTTTCGTATATCTAAAACATTATGTTTTGAATCAGAAAATTAGTTATTTAATGTTTGAACTTCAGTTAATGATATTTAACATTAAATATTATTTATAAAACAAAATTATTTAAACAAATTAAATGTAAAACAGTGGATTTTACCCTTCTAATTTTAAATTACATTTTATTATTTAAATGTTTTCATTTCTTAAAAAAATAAAATGAAATACAGTTTATTACTTAAAAGTCATTACAATTTAGTTAGTAAGAAGCTGTATTTTATTTCATTATTATATTTTCTTCTATTAATATTTGCTTTGTATCGTTAATAGAAACCATTAGATTATTCATAAACATTTAAACATCTCAAGAAATTAAATTTTATTCAAAATAATATTGCTGTTCATTTTCATTGAAATCATACTTGTAAGATATAATAGAGACTAATTCATCAAGTACAATCAATAAATCTAACTCATTAATCTAGTTGATGTTGTAAATGTTGTATATTGTAATAATGTGTCCTTTTTTGTTTTAATCAAAATTAACTGAAACATTTTATTGAATTTTTTTATTTTTCATATACGATTTATTTTCATAATATACGCATCATTTAAATAAAAATGCATAAAATTGGTTTGCATCTCCATACTAAAATCAAAATAAAAAAATCAACTCTACAACATCTACGTGCTCATTTATATTAATCAATCAATCAATAACTCTAATTTCTAACATCAAAATGACGTAATGAACGTATCCAATTTTTAAAATAATTTGTTTTTGATCAAATCACAAAACAATAATCTAAATCATAAAATAAAAAAAAAATCATAATTAAAATATTAATGCTGAAAATTTGGCTTTATTATGATTTGATCAAAACAAACAATAAAAAAATTAAAATAAAAAAAAACTTGATTGAATGGATACGTTAGGCAAAGGGGTTTGTCGTTGTATATCTGCAGAACATGGTGATAATGAACTGGAATTGGGTCACGATGAAATAATGGCCGACGGTTTAATCAAAAAGGGCCTTAAAGAACAAAATCAATTAGAAGTAGCTATAGGTGATGGAATGGAATTTACCATACACGGTGATATGAAGAATAATAAGCCGAAGAAATCAAAATTCTTAAATAACACAACGGTAAGTGATAGATGGGTTTGTAAAATATTCAAACAGAGCCAAAGACACACAATTTGTGTATATAATTAAAATCCATGTGTTTCTTTGTATTGTTAATAAATTGTATATATTTTCCTTAAATTTATTTACTTAAATGATTTTTTATATGTTTATAGTTAATGTTAATATAATAAATTTAATACAATTCCATAGATGATTGGAAACTCAATAAACCACCAAGACAATAGACTGGAACATGAGCTAAACCATAGAGGTTTGTCCATACAGGACGACGACACTGCCAGCATTAACTCATATGGAAGCCATAAGAATCGACCATTCAAAGATGAAAGTCACAAAGGTAGTGCTGAAACAATAGAAGGTGAAGAGAAACGTGATGCCAGTAAAGAGGACCTCGGTCTCGATGAAGAGCTAGACGAAGAAGGTGAACTAGAGGAGGGCCAATTGGACGGCGGCATTATCATACATGCAGCCAATGACGATGAGATAATCGATGATTATCCTGCTGACTGTTTTCCGGATTCATACTATAAGAAGTTTCCAATCTTAGCCGGCGATGAAGATTCGCCATTTTGGCAAGGATGGGGCAATTTACGACTGAAAACTTTTCAATTAATTGAAAATAAATATTTTGAAACCGCAGTAATCACTATGATTTTAATGAGTAGCTTAGCTTTGGTAAGTTTTTCTTGTAAGAATTTGTTGTCCAAAACTGACAAATTCTTGCCAAATTGTTCACTGTGTTGTTGTTAAAACAAAAAAAAAAAAAAAAACGTAAATGCTTTGTAAATTTCAAAGTAGTTTTTTAATGTAAAATGAAAACGTAAAAACTGTACCAAAGTTGTATGACCTTTTTGAAATTTTAGCAAATTTTTATATATAGACATTATTATGTTTATGGCTTAACATGTAAATAATACATATTTAAATTTTTTTTTACATTCTATTTTATTCGTCCAAATGTTTTCCGCTTATAGAAATCATACGAATAAAAAAGAATGTCACTTACAAATATTTTTAATAAAAAATAGTCTTTCCGAGCGTACAAGTCAGCAAAAACATCCTAAATTGCTGTGAAATACGAAAGAAAATGAAGTGTTTTATTCGAAAGCTAAAAAGTTTTCAAATAAAAGTGTTCATGATGTTTTGACTTGTAAGCTTTGGACGAGGCTAAATGCAAATTCCTCCACTTAAAATTAGCTTATTAATGCTTAATAATAACAAAATCCCTAAACAAGCTTCAATAATTTTGTCTTCAATTTCTTTGAAAATTTTTCTTTTAAATGTTTAAACACCATAGCGTTACGAAGTTGCCTTTTATCCTTAAATGTTCAATGTTCAAATGTAGATGTTTTGGCATTCACAATGTTTTGCAAATCTAACAAACCTGTTTAATTATATTAAAAATATTTACTTTTTTCTATATGTACATAGGCCTTAGAAGATGTTCATTTACCAGAACGACCCATACTCCAGGATATTTTGTACTATATGGATAGGATCTTCACAGTCATATTCTTCTTGGAAATGTTGATCAAATGGTTGGCTTTGGGCTTCAAAGTCTACTTTACTAACGCTTGGTGTTGGCTTGATTTCGTCATTGTAATGGTAAGTCATTATGTTGGCCAATTCGAACAAAAACAAAAAGATTATTTAACTGAAAAGAAACACAAACACGGACTTTTAAATCTAAACTTTTCTTTTAAAAACTTTAAACTGACTTTGTAAAAAATTAAAAAAAAAAAAAAAAACAAAAAATATATATTTATAAATTGCTCTTACTTAATTATTATTATTATTTTGGGTACTTAATTATTTAGTCAGTTACTTTATATTATTATGATTTCTATTATTAATAGTTTTGTTTATAGTTTTGTTTAAATTATGTAATTTAGAGAAGCCTTATAAAATTGTAATACCAACTAGTATTTAAACAGTTTCCCAATTTAATAACTTTCCTATATGTATTTACATTACTATCTAATAGTGTAACAGTAAGATTTTATATTTAGAACAATTAGTTTTAAAAGCAACAAATTAATATCAACTTATCAACATAACTAAACAAGTAACCAACAAATTAACAAACAAAACAAAAAATAAATAAAACAGACATACATACATATTTGGTTTATTACCCGTAATACTTTTAATATTAAATTTAATTGAATATGTATAGCTGTCGCTTATAAATTTGGTCGCGGTCTGGTCTGGCTTAAATGATATTCCAGTATTTAGATCTATGCGTACACTTCGTGCTTTAAGGCCATTACGTGCTGTTTCTAGATGGGAGGGCATGAAAGTAAGTAAACCTCTACAACAGAAAGAATTGTTTACAAAATAATATACAATGAGGCTTTTATATATTTTACACATAGCTTCAACTATGTGTTTGTGTGTTCTAAGATTTTTATTAAAAAAAAAAAACAAATAACTAATAATTATATATATAAAAAATAAACAATTTTAACAAAAAATCCTTATATGTTGTGTTGCCACCTTAAATGTGTTGGTGTATTACTGCTACTACTACTACTACTATTTAAAACTACTACTTACTTACTACTACTGCTACTACTACTTCTAATACTCTCAGTGTTAAATGTTTAAACGTACATATATTTACATAGTATTAAACTATATTCATAAATAACTAATGTTAAATATACAAAAAAATATAAAAAAATCTACATACTTATACATATTAACAATTTAAAGGAAAAATGGCTTAAAAGCAATTAAGTTATTTCAGTGTACAAACTCTAATTACAAACAAATTTACTTCTCATTAATATTGTAACGTATGTTTTATATTTATATTAACGGTTATATTTAATGTATACTATATTATTTCTTATACAAATTAAAAACATGTCCATTTTATTTTTAATATGATTCTATATATAAATTTTTGTTTTTTATTTATTTTACTTTGTATTGATTATAATTTTTTTGTTATTGATTTATTTTTTATTCTTTTAATTAAGTTTAATAGTAATACATTACTAAAATTAATTATAATTGTCTTTAATCACAGAACTGTATCTGTTCAATTCTTAAATTGCAATATAATGAACGTTTTTTCATTTTATAATGATACCTTAAGAAATTCCACAAAAAAATTTGGAATAAAATTATTTTTTCAATGCCATTGATTTTCAAAAATTGTTCGTCACACTTTAAAACTCACTCACAAATATATGTTGGTTGGAATTTCTTATATAACTTTAAAAATAGTAATTAATTCGAAATATTTTCTAACAAAAATATGAATGAGCTGGCATAAATGAATTAAGTTCTCATTTATGTACTACGAATAATATTAAGTTATGTCTGCATTATTTATTTTATTATTTTCAAAGAAAGCGATGTTGAAAAGAAAAAAAAATATTTATAATTTTTTTTTTTTTAATTGTGATATATTCAGAATTATTTATTTATTCTTTCTTATGAGTTTAATTGTGTTTAATTTATTTTTTATTTTATTAAAATTATATGCTTCAGCTTTGTAAAACATACCTTAAAAAAACGTAATTATGTACATAAAACGATTTACATATCTTGCTTTCTATTGTTAAAATGATGAATTTTGTCATTATGATTTATAATATATTACTGCAAATATTTATATACGATACACATATTTGATAATATATGTACATATGTCTATGTATATCTAAATACATACATATTATTTAGAAATAGATAAGTAAGTATTAATGTAGTTGATAATTTGTTAGTAGAAGTAAAATTAATGAATTTTAAAAAGTTAATTATTATAGGTACGTATCTCTGAAAAATGAAAGTATATAAAATATCTCAAATATAAGTTATAATATTAGCAATCCTTATAAACTTAATATTAGAGATTTATTTGAAATACAAAACAAATTTTTGCTTAGAAACCTTAAACGAGTAGAAATTGAATTACAATAAACTATTGAATATGTAAATGACTCTTTTTTTTAAGAGTTCAATAATCCCTAACTCTGTAAAGTTAAATTCGTAGCTGTTGTTCAACTCATTCATTTCTTCTTTCCTATGAAGAATTTAGTTTATCATCATGAAATTTGTATGTAGCTGTTGTTATATATTGATCTCGCTATCTTCTTTAAAGAAGATTTTATAAAAATAAACATCATAATTATAGTTTTAGTAAGAGTTCGATTTCCATTAATAGAGAAGAGAAACAAAGTTTTTTCACCAAAATTTCAAAAAGTGTAAATTTAATTTATTTGAATATATTTAAATATTTTAACGTTTTTTGAGCACAAAGAATTTTTAAAAGTAAAACCTAAAACCAAAATCCACTGTAATAAATGATAAAATTTATTATAAAATCCTGTGTACAAAATTCCAATTGAACGAACATCAAAAAATTACTTAAACAAAATATAAATAAATAAATTTGATTCAAACCTGCGCAGTGGTGGCAGTGTTTTACTTATAAAACTCCTAACACACTAAATCAAAAGTCCGTAATTAGTGAATTTATATGAAATTACAAGAGAAACTGCTAAATCGCTTGGTCTTGGGGAATTAGTTTATGCTAGTAACAAAAACAACATTTAATAAAACAAACAATTTCTTAAAGAAATTGTTAAAAAAAATAGTGAAGAAGTTCATAATGAAGTCGATCAATATATAATTAATTCATTTATTTAATTAATCACTTAATTAATTAATTAAAAATAAATAAAACAATTTAATTGTTTATGCTCACAGCTACTTCTCCATTGAGTCCTGCAGCTAAGTTAAAAGCAAAAATTTGTCAAAATTAAGACAAGCCAAACCTAGTAGATTATTTTACTATTTTAAATAAAATTTAAATACTAATGGATCCGCAATAAACAAATGTTTTGTTTTTTTTTTTATTTATTTAAAATATCATAAAGTAAATAGATCTAAAGATAACATTAATTGTATATAAAATCGTATACAAATGTATATAATAAGAACGTTGAATTAAAGATTTTAATTATTCCAAAAATCATTTTATCTTTGTAATATAATTCAAAAGCATTTGTTTATAAAGGATCCGATTTAATTAAGTATGATATACAATTAACTCTAATTATATTTTTACATTCTTGCCATTAACGTATGCTAATATTTAGGTTCGATTTGTTATCAACAAAAAAATACAAAAAAAGGCTTTGTCTTGTTGGGTATTTTACATTTCATTTAAGGTTTAATTAATTATTTAAACAAACATAAAAACACAACACAAACTACAAAACACTACAACATACTATAACCACTCGTATTACATAAGTTCTTATGCTATTATGGCCAGATTTATGAAGTTTAGTTATACTAAGATTGTTAATTTTCATTACTGAATGTAAGAGTGGCATTGGCTTCTTTAATGACAGCAATTGAAAGATGAAAATGAAATTGTTAATTATTACTTAATTTTTTTAAGCTTTTTGATTTTCCTTTTACGTTACATGTGTATAATTTTTTATTTCTTTTGTGTGAAGAAGATATTTGAGATTTCTTTAATTTTGTTTGTTTGATTTATTTTATGTTTTATTAAACAATTAATTAATTCTGACAGTTTAGGAGACCGTTACAAATAATATAATAAGAACAAACCTAAAATACATTTATTTGTTTTAGAAGCCTGTAAAATGGCTTTTTGTTTACATTTTTGTTAAATTAAAATCAAACAAAACAAACTTAATTAAAACAAATAAAATAAAATAAAAAAAAAAAACAAACCGAAACAAATTAAAATCCCCAATTATAACCATTTGGCAAACTAGGTGTCGCTAATCAACTTCGTTGCTTCACTTGCTGGAGCTGGTGGTATACAAGCCTTCAAGACTATGCGAACGTTAAGAGCACTGAGACCACTACGTGCCATGTCCCGTATGCAGGGCATGAGGGTACGTACTTTCTTATTCAACTCATTTCAACATTTTCAATCAATCAAAAATTATAAATTAATCAGTCAGTCAATCAATCAATCAAAAACAACATTACACGGACAAAATCAATTTTTTTTTTAAATATATATATTAAAATTAAATTTATTATATTAAAAAATAACCACCACTAATAATTTTGTTAAACACCAAGAATATATATATTTATAAACATATAAAAATACAAAAAAAAAAAAAAATCATTAAACTAATCGTACATTAAATAGTTTTGAATCGTAATTAAATTTAGTTTTTCTAGCCTATTTTTCTTAGTCTACCATACCATTTGTTGTTTTTAATTTTCTTAGTTTCTCAGTTTCTAAAATTATTAAATAAATTATAAACGTATATTTTTTAATTAGTAAGAAATTGACTTTTACTCTTCATAATTCATTTCGATTACTTTTAAATCACTGTAACCAGAATGAATTTCCATCATTTTTACCATTAATTAGACATATAGCATACGTTATTTCTTTTTTCTTTATTTTTTAATATCTATTTGATCGTACAATTTATTTTCTTATTTATTTAGAGTTAATTCTTACGAATGCAACTGAATACATATTTCCAATATTTATTAGCAGTAGTTTGGAAATTAAAAAACGCTTTATTAAAAACATGTACATACATATTTGTTAAGATCAAAATAATTAATTTATTTATTTATTAATTAATAAAGTTCAATTTTTACTTTACACAATTTTAAGAAACTTTATTTTTTCATAATTTAAGTTAATATTATAAAATTTTAATTATTTGTATTTTTGTTTTAAGTCAAATACCAATTAAGACTTAAATTTAAAATAGACAATTTGTTAATTGGTTTTAATATATTTAACAAAGTTTTATTTCTAACTTCTTTGATATTAAACCTTATATTTTTAAGATTTTTCATTTAAATTTACAAATTGAACACCATTTGAACTCACTATTACAAATGATTCGTTTAAAATAATAATTGCTTTTGTGATCGCTTATTTATTTCAAATATTCATTAAGTGTTTTGTGTTAAACTAAATATTTACGGAACAATTCGCGATGGATAATCAGCAAATAACAAAATTAATAATCAATCTTTAAACTTCAGAAGAATTCCTTCTTCTCTCATTCGTCAAAAGTACGCTTTAATTTTTGTGTGTTATAACAATCGTTTTTGAAGTTTATAATATTATTATTACTTTTTTCATACAAATATTCTAAGATTCACATTTGTCAATTTGTTTAGTAGTTAAGATAATTCTGTAGACTTTTGACTAAACAACTTAGATTGAGTCTCACTGTCTTACAGTTTTAAAGTCAAACAGTTTTTGCATTCCAGAATAAATAACTATTTGAATAAAGTTGTTTTGTCAAAAGTCATCAAAATTGTCATTTTGTCTATCTGTAATCTTTGAATTGTATATGCCTTCTTTGACCCATCCTGGTATCACTGTGACTCATATTTTGTATAAATGTGTAATCTCGAATTGTTCCATTTCCCTTTTCTTAATTATTTTTTGCCATAATAAATGTTGTATTTAGTAAATCTATATGAATATAATGCATGATATATCTTTCATATAAATGTTTTCATAGCTTGCAGTTGTTTAAAATCAACAATTTATTGTTGGCAATATTTAATAACATTTTCAGTCAAAATCACGTCACACAAAGCAATAAACACATTTTGTACAATATGACTTCATTAATGCAGAAACATAAAATTTAGATATTAAAATAAATATTTTAAAAAAATTAGCTAATATTACTACTATTAGTTATTATTATTAATAATTGTATAAAAATCTTCTATTTCCCCCGAAAAAACAAAACACACACCTATACAAAAAACAAATCATTAAAAACTTCATTTGCAAAATAAAACTCATTCACAATTGAAATCAATTAAACCAAAAACAAAAATGTATAAAAATATCTTGCGATGCCGGCGCTTCAATCAAATTAAAACAATACAAACGATATAAAAATAAAAGGTTGTCGTAAATGCGCTGGTTCAAGCTATACCGTCCATCTTCAATGTGCTATTGGTGTGTCTAATATTTTGGCTTATTTTTGCCATTATGGGTGTACAGCTTTTTGCTGGAAAATATTTTAAGGTACGTTACTGATCATATAAAATATATTATATTAAAAACAAAAACAAAAATAAAACAAACTTCTTGATTTAGCTAAAATACGTATAGCAAATCAATGAGTTTTGTAACAATTCTAAAATAGCAGTTTAAAATTAGCATTCAATTATTGAAATTCAATTAAAATAACATGAAAATAAATTCGGATATTAAAAAATTAAAATAAAAGCGTATCTTTGCATCTATTTTTCGTAAATAGTTGATAGAATTAAATAAAGGTTTTCTAATATTCTCTATACTTAATTAGTAGAGAGAAATGTTGCCACCTTAATTGTTAAATGTATAAATTAAATTCAAAATAAAAAATAGTGTGTGTTTAATTTACTTAGGATAACAAAAATTAGTCGCCTGCAAATAATATTTTAGTTATTTAGTTTTGTTGAAAGGCGACTTTAATTGTAAATTAACTTGAAAAAAAACGTTAAAGACACACCAGTTCAAAACTTTTTAAAGTTTTGAAATACACAATTTGCTAATTAGCTGCTTTTAGCTTAAAAAATATAAGTTTTATTACTTAACAAATAATTAATCTAATAATAAGTTTAAATTAACCATATTTGTACTTTTATTAATACTTTTTATTATTATTATTGACAAAAATAAAACATTTTAAAATATAGTGTCAAGATGGAAATGATACAGTAATGAGTCATGAGATTATACCAAATCGTAACGCCTGCCTAAGTGAAAACTACACTTGGGTAAATTCAGCGATGAACTTCGATCATGTAGGTAATGCGTATCTGTGTCTATTTCAAGTGGCCACCTTTAAAGGCTGGATACAAATTATGAACGACGCAATTGATTCAAGAGAGGTAAACTATTGACGTTTGTAGTTACTTATTTTTATGATTAATTTGTTTTTTATATACATTTTTATTGAGAATTTAACTAATTACATTTTTTCTATTTTTACTTTTTTCCTATTTTATGAACAATAATTTTTGGTATAAAATTAAATATTACATAAAACTTGTCTTGAAATATCTTTATAAATATAATATTTATATAATATTAAAAACACACCATGAACACCAATTAAATTATAAACCAATAAAATTAATCACTTATTTAATGTATGAACAACACTAAATCCAAACAATCAATCAACCAATACACATCACATATAACCAACTACTACACCAATATCGATATCAATATATATATATAAAAAAACACCTACAGGTGGACAAGCAGCCGATACGAGAAACCAATATCTACATGTATTTATATTTCGTATTCTTCATTATATTTGGATCATTTTTCACACTCAATCTGTTCATTGGTGTTATCATTGATAATTTTAATGAACAAAAGAAGAAAGCAGGTGGATCATTAGAAATGTTCATGACAGAAGATCAGAAAAAGTACTATAATGCTATGAAAAAGATGGGCTCAAAAAAACCATTAAAAGCCATTCCAAGACCGAGGGTAAGGCTTCGCACCAAAATATATACCAAAACTACTTAAACTTAACGAAAAAAAAATTAAACAATTTACTAAACCAAAAAAAAAAAAAAAAAATGAAAACTTCTACTAACAAAACTATTACAAATATTCGTAAATTTCGTAAAAAATAAAACTATGAATCGAATGAACTAAATTGAAAAAGGAACTAACAAAAAAATCTGTGCCAATTTCAGAAACTTCTAAACTAAACATTTTTCTTGCTTAACAATACCTCAGTGACATTTAATATTTTCATAGGGGGACATCTATTCTCATAATATGGAATTATCCTATATATATATATCTAATTCTGTGTGTCTCTCTCACGCTCTATTATGTCACCTACATGAAAAAGGTTGTCTGTTATTAAACATTTTTATGTCTGCCATTTGAAGATTTTCAACGAAAACAAAATTTAAACGAGCAAAATCATTGTTCGTAACTTCTTACTTCCTTGTATGCATATGCAATGTATGATTATATACTTATACATAGACATACATACATATATAACATATGTATGTAATTAAATACATATATAGTTTAAATGATATGAAAATGGCATGTTTTTTTATTTATATTCTCCTAAATACTCCTTAACAAACACCTAATAAACAAATTTCAAATTAAAGGCCAAATTTTCAAAAATCGAATTAAAAAAAAGAATTTAAATTCAACACATTAAAAAGCATGTAAATGCATGCCAAATTTTGCATTTATAAATGAAAAAATCACAACAATTACGATATACTTAAATATAACGTAAAGTAAACCTTTTCCAAAACATTTCATTATAATATTTTCAGATAGTATCCAAAGAAATCATATTCATTTTATATAATCTGTGTATTAAAAGCTATTACAAAAATCCAAAATTTACTTAAATTTAAAGCTGAAAATACTGTAATGTCCTTCCCTTGTATTGGCTAGAAAGTAAATTTTATTAAAAACAATTCTTTTTGTTAAATAAAGCACTTTTTGTAAATACCTAACTAATATAAATACAACATTTTGTACTCGTAATATTTAATAACTAATACTGATTTTATTAATTCAAAATTAAATATACCTTCATTTTTTAAATAAATTGAAAATAATCAAAATGCATGTGTATTTGGCCAAACACATAACTATCTTATGTCCAATCAAATGATAATCATATTAAATATAGGGTTATTTAAAGGGGCACCTTCGGAAAATCAATTATAATTTTAAAATGAAAGTTTTCATTATTGGCACAGATGTACTAATAATATTTAGGTGATAATGTATAGTTTCAAGAAGAACATTTCATAAACTATACAAAGATTAAAGAAATTATATAACGACAAGTTCAATGAATATAAATGTATCAATCAATCGATCAATGTACCTACTAACAAAGAAAATGTATAGTATTTGTTATGAAAACTACCACTACCACTACTACTACTACTAAATGTGTTTGTTTTCATATTTTGAATATAGAGTTAAAAAATATAAAACGATATTTTTCTTCCCTCTTCTTTTTCAAATCTTTCTCTATTTTTACAGTGGCGTCCACAAGCAATAGTATTTGAAATAGTTACTGATAAAAAATTCGATATTATCATTATGTTGTTTATTGGTTTAAACATGTTTACCATGACACTCGATCGTTACGATGCATCGGATACATATAATGCTGTCCTTGATTATCTCAATGCGGTATTCGTAGTTATTTTCAGTGGCGAATGTCTATTAAAAATATTCGCTTTACGATATCACTATTTCAAAGAGCCATGGAATTTATTTGATGTAGTAGTTGTCATTTTATCCATCTTAGGTAAGTAGCTAAACGTACGATTCAGACTTGTTTTTAACCGGTCATCCAACCGGTACAAACAAGTTCCAAACAAATAATAAAGCCTTCAAAATATTAACAAAAAACAAATCCGTTAAATTCTTTGTGTTGTTTTTGTGTAAAAAGACTATTAAACTAAATCCATTAATAAAAAATACTATGTATAACTCCTAAAATGTATATAACCGCATATATAACTATAAAATTAATTAGTATTTTGGCTTAAGGCATATGGTGTACCTCAAGTTAAGATTGTCCCTTATTATCACCGGAGGGTGTCTTACATTGAATGCACTGTAGAGCCTTAAGTTTTCTTAATGTAAATGTTGTGCTGTAAACGTTGTTGTTATTAACGACCTTTAATGTTGTGCTTAAGTATAAAATTTCTTATAAACCCTATAAGTTTTTGTTTTTCTTTTTTCTTTAGTTAAAATATTTATTATTGTATTATTGTTGCTAATATATTAAAATATAAAATTACCCCTACCCCATTTAATTCTCCTTATATGATCCTATATTATTTGTAAAATTAAATGTATTTTGGTTTAATTAAAAAATTTAGTTGAACTTTGTAAAAAAGAAAAATATACTAGATGTCGTATACAATAATTACATGTAAATAGTCAATTAAAAAAATGAAATATTTTAAAAAGATCTCGTATATTTTTTATGTTTTACTTATATTATTTTAAAATATCCAATTGTTTTTTTTTTTTAAATAAAATCATAAGCTTTTTCCCTTATTTGAAAACTTTTATGCTTTTTGTGTTAAATTTAATTTCTGAGAGATTTGTACACATAGATTTTAGAGCTTCTATATAACCTATTCATGTTGTCAATTCCTTAACAGTGAAATGATTTTCTATTTAATATTTATCGTATCTGAGTCAATATAATTTCATTAAAATCATTTTTGAAAATCGTCCATATAGTAATAAAATACGTAGAAAAAAAATGTTCTTTAAAAAAATTGAATATTAAACTTTACAAATTTTGATACGGTAAATATAATTTTAAAAATATATATATGTGGATTCATTATTAAATATTTAAAATTTTTATAACTTTCAAAAATGTCAAATTGAATATTAAGAAAAAGTTTATGTGTACAAGAAAGCAATATAATTTCAGTTTTTTCGCTAAGTATTTAAACAGTGACATTCAATCTGAATTTTTGCTTCACTCGTTCACGTTAACGTTGTAAAATTAAGAAATTTATACAACAAAAAACATTTGTTCGATTTTTTTATTTGCAATAACTTTAATTATTTAATATTTATACATATGTTTAGAAAATTGGTTAATTGATTATTAATTAAAATTAATAACTTAATTCCTATAACTATTCCAACATATTTGTTTGTAATTTTCTAAGCTGTCAGATTTTTGCAAAAATGTTTTAGCGGGGCAATTGAGGTTTATAAATTTGAAATTATTATTCAAATTAAAAATAAATGAAAAATTATGTATTTATATAATAATATAACAATTGCCTAATAATTAATTGCTTTTGCTTAAAAAGAAAAAAATAATTATTTTCCTATCAAAAATATATATATTTTACTCATTCAAAAATCAGATTGAATGTCTATAGTTTAATACATACGTAAGCACAATTGAGTACGAGAAATAATGATAATTTAATGGCTTAAGAAAGTTCAGAACAATTATATAGTACGCTATAAAACGACAACTTTTATAAAAGAAATTAAAAATAAAAAACAAGAAACAAGAAAATAACCAAATTTAACGCTATATAAATATAAAAAAGATGGCTTAAAATATGCTTTACTACATTCAAAGACAGCAGAATGCTTTCATTTCATATCCGGACTTCTTTTGTTTTCCTTTATTATTTTTGTTTTTGTTTGGTTTGGAAAACAAAACAGATTTACGCAATGAAAAGAAAGTTTTATTTTATTAACAAAATAATTTCTGCTGTTGGCTTTAAACTTTAAACTGCGCCTAATAGCTACGAAATTTAAGCTCTTCAAATTCCTACAGTTTCTTCTTCAATATTACTTCTACGTTAACGTAAATTTTTTAAAGTTTCTTAAAACTTTCAATTATGTTTTGTGTTTATTTTTTTCTTAATTTTAAATGTTTTTTTTTTACTTGTTAAATTTCAATGTTAAAATAAATGTTATATTTTGTTAATAATTTTGCCAAGCTTTAAAAGCTTTTAAGTTTATTTTTTTAAGTTTGTTATTGATTTATATGAAAAAATTCCACAAAAAGAATTTTTAACACCAAAGCTTAAAAACACAATAAAAAGTTATTAGGAAAAGCTTTTTTAGCTTAAAGCTTTATTGGTACAATACCAAATTAAAAAATATATATTATCACTTTGATCTCTAAGTGATATCCATAATGACGAATATATTAATACAACCACTACAAATCTGAAGCCTTACTAAGCAAACGAAAATTGAAAATATCTTCTCGCTAACTAAAAACCAATGAGTATCGCGTTTATATATTCCTCTCTCTCTCTCTCTCCTCCCTCTGGAATTCAAAGCTCTATTGCAAAAAAGCTTTTATTATTTTTTTAAGCAATAGAAAATGTACGATGTATATATGGCTAACTAAGAAAATTATTGCTACAACAATTCTGTGTGCAATGATTTCTTCTCAACAACGCACGATTCAGACAGGGATCATGTATGATTATGCTTTATTCTCCTAAGAGGAGGCACCATTTTACATATCTCTGTAAACTTTTGCATTTGACATGTGGATTTAAAGTTTCACTACATCTGTGAACAGTTTCCTTAAAAAATGAGAAACAATTGAAATGTTTAACGCTCAAAAATGGCGTTTGCTTTTTCAATTGAAAAACATGTCAACAAAAGTGTGAATCATTTTAATGGTTTTGGTCCATACTGCCAATGGATATTATGTACTTTACTATGAACTCTCGTAGTTTAATAGTAAACACTATTATAAACTTTAAATTATATTTCAACTAAAACAGAAATTCAAAAAAAAATCAAGCATTTGTAGTAACAAAACCTAACAACAGAGTGCATTGGTACATATTACTAACTCTCTCTCTCTCTCTTTCTTATTACAGTAGTTAATATATCAATTAATAATTTAATCAACGTATTAAGTACCTTTTAATACAATTTAGATTATGTATTAGTACTTAAACTAACCTCCCAATTAAAAAATTAATTATACCAAACTCGTATATTTTATGTTAATGCATGCTTTTTTACGTAATTTATTTACTTTTTTATATTTATCATAAAAACTAAATACAAATAATTAATTAATGTTGTTATTATAATTTTTTATTCCTAATCTTTAGAAAGTTTATATACAATTTGAAATTTATTACTAACGTAACGTAATATAATGAAATAAAAAAGCTTCTATTGTAAACAAAAGCTTTTTTAGTTTGCTACTCCCTAAGTAAAAGAGAAATCAACCTCAATAAGAAAATAATATAATAAAATAATTTTTATAAATTTAAACTGATCGTGTGAATGTTTTTTAGAATCCTTTAATAATAAATTCATATCTAGTTATGTAGTCTCTGCATTCAATATAGTACGGTGTTCTCCAGATATAGTTTGTTTTTGGGTATTCGATTATTAAACATTTTACAAAATTTTAAATTTCTTATTTATTTATTTTCCTCTGTATGGTTATTATTCAAAATTTTTCAATTTAACCGTCAAAATAAAATAATTATTCGAGCTTAAAGTTTTATTTAGTTTTTTTATATACCATTTTTCTTTTAATCAATACACAATATTGAATTATACGAAATAACGTACACAAATTATATAGTTGAAAATATGGAGGCACCTTAAATAACTACACAAAAGTAGAATATATCGCATAAATCATTAGAAATCATTCTATTGATTTTTGCAGTCAGATGACTACAGGCAGTATGAAATCTTTTTCGTCATATGGCTACAAATAAAATCAAATTAATTTCCATTTACAATTATAAACTTATTATTAGAATTAGAAAATTATGTAGCAAAATAAATTATTGATATCAAAGCATATTATTATGAATAATATTTTAATAAAACGTAGATATTGAATAATGTTTTTCTTATTGAGGTTAAGTTGAAAATTATATTTTCTTTCTCTTTATCCACCTCCCAGATTATACCCAACTTATCACTTCCCTGGAAAAAAAGAACTTAGTTTAATTAGTAACAAATACCAAATGAAATATAGAAAAATACTATAATCAGTCCAGTTATGAAACTAAATTTTAAGACTTTTCTTATTCCTCCTATCTGAAGTTAAGATTTCAATACCAGAAATTCTCCGTGAAAAATGTAAAAAAAAAAAAACAAAATTTTGTTCTCCTAAAAGGAAGAATTATACTAATAAAAATGAAATACATGTATTGAAGGCTTAAAACTAATCATTATTTGATACCTGTCAAGATTTTCAGAATAAGGAGATTTCTACCGACAATTTGTTTATCTTCAAATCTTCCCGAAATAACGGTATGTTGTATGAGTGATAACTTAATTATCAAATCAAAAATACACAGGAACACAGACTTTCTTTAAGCATTTACAACTCTGAACTAATCTTCAAGTTTTGATTTTCACGCTTACTTCAAATAAGAATAAGGAAGGTTTTGCGAACAAAAGAAAAAACAAACTATTAAGAAGTTGTTTCATAATTGGACTAAGTATTATAAATTAGATAACCTCACATGCATTTTAGAAAGTAAAATCCCTTAAATTAAAATCATTAAAGCATTTAAATTTGAACCAATGAACAAAATATTGAGTTTTTACATTGGAAATTGCTGAAATATTAAGGAATTTAACTAAAATGTATCCAAATTATAATGTTACGATATAGGCGAACGATTAAAAACAAAGAAAAAAAAAAAAAAAAAAAAAAAAAAAAAAAGTTCCCAAGGAAGTGTGAAGTGGTAACGTTGGGTAGATGTTTGCTACTAACCATATGCTACGAATTATCGCAAAGGAAAAGTGAATAAAATATATCATTTGTTTTTACAAAATAAAACATAGCTATAGCATTTCGCTCCATATCACCATTAAACTCCATTACATCCATATAATTTAAGGCAACAATTGTTTCACATGAAATGCAGTTTTGTGTTGCGTTTAAATTATAAATGTTATTACAAACAATTTTTGCCTAACTTTTCATCCTTTTAAAATACATTCATTTGTTGTTCATTATTCATATTTTTCGTTATTCACATATAAAATGCTATTTTGTAAAATTTAAATGTATTCCTACCAAATTTAAATAATTAATGTGTTATTAATTTTGATGTTGTAATTCTATATATAAATATAAATCATTTTAAACTACATTTGTTTCTATATTTGTTAACTTTCATTTAAATTTATTAATTGAATACGAAAACAAATAAACTTTAGAAGAGATTAAAGCCGCTAATCTTCAAGATGATTTTAGCTTTATTCTACGCCCAGCTATATTAAGCGATTAGCCCAGCCTAATAACCCAGCCAGCATTTATATTTTAATATCTCATTATGAATTTAAATGTTTTACGTGTTGTTGTATTTTTTAATTTTGTGTTTATTATTAATGTATAGTTTTTGTTAAGAAATCTTAAACACATTTTTTTAGTTTTGAAACTATTTTGAAGTATTAATATTAAAAACGTAACTATGTAACAAAATATGTGAAATTGTCCTAAAAGTAAAGAAAAGAAAATTTAAATGGATTTTGTTGATCAATCAGTTGTATACTGCTATCTATCTTTGTACTTTGTTTTTCAATACCTACCCTCTTTCTTTTTCCTTTTTTTTTATTTGGTTTTCTATGTAACTACATATTTCTTCACACATATAAATAAAAACAAAAATAAAAAAATATATGTATCAAAACAAAATAAATAGGTCTTGTACTCAGCGACATCATTGAGAAGTATTTTGTATCACCGACTTTGCTGCGTGTGGTGAGAGTGGCCAAAGTGGGTCGTGTCCTGCGTTTGGTCAAGGGAGCAAAGGGTATAAGAACTCTACTGTTTGCCTTAGCCATGTCATTGCCTGCCTTATTCAACATTTGTCTACTGCTGTTTCTGGTCATGTTCATCTTTGCCATCTTTGGGATGTCCTTCTTTATGCATGTCAAAGAAAAGAGTGGCATTAATGACGTGTATAATTTTAAGACATTTGGCCAAAGTATGATATTACTCTTTCAGGTAAGCTACCACAATTCTCAAACGGTTAATGTTGTCTATTGTTGTTGTCGTTGGGTGATATTCCCTTTGGTATACTATTTAAAAAAATAATTATTAATATTCACACACACACACACACACACAATTACACACTCCCACAAATATATACAAATACACTTATACTAGCACTAATACAATCACCAACACACATTTAAACGTATGTAGATCTAACTAGATATATAATAATTAGAATTACAATTGGATCAGCAAAACAAACGATCGGCCGTATAAACAATTTCTGGCAAATTACAATTGCTAAACAAAACAAATTTAAAACTATTAGTATTAAGTACTAGTTTCAGTTACAAAAACTAACTTTCAATTCATTTAGATAGTTTAAAATTTGTTGTATCATTTCGCTAAGGAAAAACAAAAACGGTTTGATCGTTTATAAAGTTTCAATCGTAATTTAGCAATTAATGGCATATAATAGAAATGAAAGTATCTTTCAAGATAACTATAATGTTAATCTAGCAATACGTTTTCTGTGTTGGAGTTCTCTTAACAAACTGCAGCAACAAAGTAAAATACACATCTCAATTACAAAAATATATTAAAATAATAATAATAATAAAATAACAATAAATAGAACAAAAAGGGAATATCACATGTTGATTCAAGCTGCGGTAGTTGTTGGTAAAAGCTAAATTAGTGCGTTCCTTATCTTTACTTAACTAAACTAAACTAAATCAAATCTGTATTAAGTTCATATTAAAACAACTAATCAATCTATTTTATTTAAATCCTGTAACAATGCTTTTGCTGCTCTTAAACTTTCTTTTAAGATTTTGATTTTCTTTTAATTTTTGTTTCTTTTAAACTACTTTGAATATGAATATTAAATCTTTAATGGTCATCATTTATTGTGCTCTAACGTTCGACAGCAGATAAAAAATTTTACTAAGAAATCTTTCATTTGCTGTACAGTTCCATCAATTAAGTTTTCTTGGGGGTGGAACTGAGAGTAAACAATAACAATTTAAATAATAAGGCTTTTGCGGATAAATCCAAAAGCCATGTCACATTTTAATGAACATTAAAGGATTAATATCTACATCATAACTCATTGCATTTCTGCATATCTGTAAATTATGTTTGCTATGTTATTTAAAGATGATTTTATTGTTTCAAGTTCTTTTTTTGTTCATATTAAGTTTAACGCTTTTGCCTTAGAATTTGTTTAAATTTTTAATATATTTTTAATTTCCATTATGTTATGTTACAATGTTACCTATCCAACTTAACTGCCATATACTTTTACTTTGAAGCTTTTTACAATTCATTTCATTTAAGCTTCCTGCTCTACTCAAATAAAAATCTAATTCAGCTCTTTCAACAATCACCATATTAAATAATGTTAAAATTCCTCATTTAACAGCTTACAGTATTCAAAAAGATGAAAAATGACGCTATTAAAAAAAAACAAAAAACACTTGTTTTCTTAAATGAAAATTATCTCACAAAACAATGGCTTTATTTGCTTTCTTTGAAAAGTTTACTGGGAAAAGTCTATTAAAATAGAAACAGTCCAACAAGGCTTTTTATTGCAAACAAACAAGCAAACAAACAAACTTGTTACTTACTTATAAAAAAATAATAATTATTTTTTAGTATTTGTTAAAGCTTTCGTAGGATAAACATATCTTTCAAAAGCTTTTCATATGTAAGAGGTTTTCCCCTGTAATAATTGTAAAATCATTTAATTCTTAAAATTTTATTCACTAGGAATAAATGGAGAAAGAGCTTCCGAGGTTTTTTATAAACCTTCTTTCTTTAATTTCTTTATTGTTAAGTTTTGTAGCAATTTCTAGAAACTTAGATTAGAGTTTTTCGTTTTGTATTATAATTTTTTTTTCGTTACTTTGCTTAATGGCCTCTTCCCCGCCCCATACGACAAACAATAATCAAATAGACAAAATAAAAAAATAAACAAATAAATAAAAAAGAAACAAATGTTTCAACTAGATTATAGAGATTTTTGATTTAGAACAATTAAAATTAGGATTCTTGATTTATGGTTCAGTTTAACCATTTCGCTTCTATTTTTTATTAGCTACTTACTTAACTTTGTTTAAATTATTAAACCACTAAAAATTAAATAATATCTAAGTACTTACAAAAACCTATTCTACATAGTCTGGAATACATACATTTAAATATTTAATAACATGTATTTAAATAAATCAACCAAACAGTTGATCGATCAAACAATCAATAAGTTAATAGTGATTATTTTGTTAACAAAGAATTGTTTTACTTTATGTTTAATAATTGTACTAACTAAACTAATCAAAATCACAAATTAACTTTTTTCTCTATAAAATAATTTTAACTAATTCCAAATATTTCTACCAAACTTTTTTTTACTGCTAACAAACAATCAATCAATTGAAACAAACAATACTCTAATATAAACATGAACGAACGACCAACCTGTCTATTCATGTATTCAACTTACCTACCATGCCAACCCAACCGTTTCTAAACTGATAATCTGTGATTTTCCCATAATACAACAATAATTTGATCTTAAACTAAAATCATAATGCGCAAAAAAAAAAAAATATAAAATATACAAACAAATTATCCAAACCGAAAAATCAAAACAAATAATGTTGTATTTTTAACAAAAACACAGATGTCTACCTCAGCCGGTTGGGATGGTGTTTTAGACGCCATTATCAATGAGGAAGAGTGCGATCCACCCGACAACGACAAAGGCTATCCGGGCAATTGTGGTTCAGCGACCGTCGGAATTACGTTTCTTCTCTCATATCTAGTTATAAGCTTTTTGATAGTTATTAATATGTACATTGCTGTCATTCTCGAGAACTATAGCCAGGCTACGGAGGATGTACAGGAGGGTCTAACCGATGACGATTACGACATGTACTATGAGATTTGGCAACAGTTCGATCCCGAGGGTACTCAGTATATTCGGTACGACCAGTTGTCCGAATTCTTGGACGTTTTGGAGCCCCCTCTGCAGATACACAAACCGAACAAGTACAAAATAATATCGATGGACATACCCATCTGTCGAGGCGACATGATGTACTGTGTAGACATTCTAGATGCCCTGACAAAAGATTTCTTCGCACGTAAGGGCAATCCTATTGAAGAGACTGGCGAAATTGGAGAAATAGCGGCAAGGCCAGACACAGAAGGCTACGATCCGGTATCCTCGACTCTGTGGCGGCAACGAGAAGAGTACTGTGCACGTCTGATACAGACGGCGTGGCGTCGCTACAAGTACGGTGAACCAGAGGAAGCTAAAGCTGCCGATGGAGGTGATGGTGAAGGCGGTGATGGGGCGGAAGGTGGTAGCGGTAGCGGAGGTGAAGGTGCCGATGCGCTTCTTACGGGCGAGGCCGGAGTCCATGAAGACGCTGGTGCTAATGGGGGACCCTTAAGTCCGGGCTGCGTTAGTAGCGGCAGTAACGGACGTCAGACGGCAGTGTTAGTGGAAAGTGATGGTTTTGTTACAAAAAACGGTCATAAGGTTGTAATACATTCTAGATCGCCGAGCATAACATCCAGAACGGCAGATGTCTGAGCCAGGCCTCGCCCCCCCCTCCAAGATGCACGCGAGAACTAAAGCGTTAATTTTCTGCTAATAAATAAAATAATTATATCACAATGTACACACACAACAACAACAATTTAATGATGAATAACAACTACAACAACACCGTACAAATTAAAGCGCAAATAATTCTTTTGAGTTAAACATACAATTACAACAACAGACCTACGAAAATGCAAAGGGAAACGGAAACAAACACAACAACATCAATAAACACAATATATGGAAGAAACGGATCGAATGCAGATTTATTAATTTTTAGAACAATAATTACAAAACCAACAAAAACCAAAACAAAAAACAAGAAATATGTAAAAATTAATTATGTAAAAAATGAAACATGAAGTCAAGAACAAAACAGCAAACATAGAAATTGTATTTGAAAATATGTTTAACAAATTTCAACAAATAATATTTTTGATTTACGTTTTTTTTTTTTATTATTTTTTTTTTTTTTTTTTTTTTTTTTTTTTTTTTTGTTATTTGGGAGATTAACAAGTAAAGGAGAGTTATAACTTAAGTTGTGTCTTATGAGTGTATATAGTATTTCTATACATATATTTGAAAATACAAGATGGTTTGGAATGGTTTAGTATCAAACCAATAAGACGTGGCGTTGGATGCAAGAATTTTCAATAAGGAAATGAAATATTTACCAAGTAATCTTAATATATATAAAAAAGAAACAAATAAAATCTCACAATTATTAAAACAAAAATAATTTATAATTAATAAAATAGAACAAAAAGAAGAAGAAGAAAAAAACACACACACAAATTAATTGTTAAAATAAAACAAGTTTAGTTAAAAATAAAGAAAAAAATCTTTAATATAAAACAAAAACAAAATTCATAGTGAAAGTGTGCAAAGTTATGAAGTGAAAGAAATTCCCAGATATAATAGATTACAAATAAAAAACCAAACCAACAACAATAACAAACAAACAAAAAAATGTGTGTAATAAAATTTGCTCACTATTAACCGCAAATTATTATAAAATTATCTTAACATATTTATTACATTATATCTAACCAATAATTACTCATAAATAAAAGAAAAAAGTTACAATTATGTCAACAACGCACAATACATTACAACGACGTAAAACGTCTAAAAACAAATCAAAACATTTAAATGACAAAGATCATTTATTAAACGCTGCAGAGAGCACATTGACTTCGGCCCAACATAACGATAAAAACGAAAGACTTCAATCGAGCAGAGAAAGCAACAAACTTGATAATAACAAGAAAAACTATAATAACAATAAATTAATAATAACAACAAAAACACCAACTGCAACAACAACAGCAGCAGCAGCAACGGCAGCCGTATTGTCATCAACAGCAACAACAACAACATTTACCACTACCCTACATAACTTATGCAATGGTGGTAATATAACACCCATAGTCAATTGTTGCCGTGATATAAATTGTTGTCTAAATGCAACAACCACAACAGCAGCTGCCGCCGTAGCCGCCACTTGCCAACCTCTTTTACGTGATTCCACCTCTACAATATCAAAAGAATCGAGTGTTCGCAGATCTGTATCAACAACAAGATCTTTTATAACACCAGAACGTAACTCTAGATCGGTAACACCTTTGAAATCGTCTCTGCCAAAACAGCTGTTGGAACCTGATAAATTTGTTTTACAAATAAATTTAGATCTTTTCACTTGGCTTCTATTCGTTTTGGGCTTTCTAACACGTTTCTATAAACTATCCTATCCACGTAATGTGGTCTTTGATGAATTACATTATGGTAAATTTATTAGCCATTACATTAAGAATACGTTCTTTTTCGATCAACATCCACCTTTGGGTAAACAGATAATTGCCTCTGTAGCCCAATTTATAGGTTATAATGGAAATTTTTCTGTTTCTCATATTGGTTCGCAATATAATGATAATATACCCATATTTTGGTTACGTTTTGTACCGGCTCTATGTGGCAGTTTGCTACCCTGTACTGTTTATCAATTGCTCTTGGAGACTGGCATAACAAAATGGTGTTCCTTATTGGGTGGCCTGTTAATTGTTTTTGACAATGCTTTACTAACCCAATCACGTTTTGTCTTAATGGAACCTATGCTTTTACTGTTTTGTTCGATTGGTTTATATTTACTTTTGAAATTTCAAAAGACACAATTTCCCCAAATCAGTTGGTTGTTTTATGGTCTGGCTGCTTCTTGTGCGCTAACCTGTGCTATGTGTGTGAAATATGTGGGATTTTTGACTTTCTGTTTGGCGGGTTATTTGATACTACGCTATTTTTGGAATCTTATATATGATGCTACGAAGTCAAGTAAGTATTAATTATATATCTATTGTAATAGCATTATTAATTCTATCTCTACGTATGGTGTTATTTAGAATAATTTGCAAAATATTATGGATACAATAGGCCATTGCCTTTAGCTAAAGTGTAAATTAAGATTTTTAATCGAATCGGTTGTATATCCGATCCGATAATAAGCTTAATTTAAACTCTATTGAATATTGGGATCTGAAAGCTATATTAATTAATCGATAAAGTTTCAGTAAAATACACTAGGTAACAAGTAAGAGTGCTTTAGTCGGTCAAGCCGGACTATATGCACCACTTTATGTGGGATGAATTAATGGAATATTCGTTTCCAATTTAAATAGGTGTTGTTTTTGTGTCAATCTGCCCAGAACTTTACCAAGATTTGTATGAAAGCTAGGCGAAATAATGAATCGATTTATGTGTTAAAAACACACATTCCGGAGCGTATATTTCTATGGAGGCTAGTGAAGAAATGGACCGTTTAAGAACATTTTTCCATAAGTTCATTGAAATGTCTTTAAAATTGCGAACTCACTCACGTATTTTCTTATTCTTTTTTGTGTTTTACCATCATTCTGGAAGGCATTTGTATGTGTCGAAGGTGAAATAATGAGCCGATTAAAATGAAACTTGGAACATGGATAAAGAAAGGTGTTACACATACTAAATTTAATTAAATTACAAACTCATTCTCTCATAAGCGACTTATATGTTAACAACCTCATTCCGAGGGGTTTGTTTGTATGGGCGCTAGGTGAAATAATAGACCGATCATGACCTTTTTCAACAAGTTTCATTCTTTTACAAAAATAATAATAATCTGTACCAAATTTTATCGAAATATCTTCAAAACTGCGACCTAACATATCATTTTTATCATAATTTTGAGAGGAATTTTGTGTTGGGGCTTAGTGATATAAAGAGCCGATTATAATGAAACTTTGTATATAAGTTAAAAGTTGTACATAATAAATGTCATCAAAATATACGCCATTAAAACAGGTTATGAGTTTAAAACCTTATTCCGGGGGGTACATTTATATGGTGGCTAGGTGAAATAATGGACCGATCTGTCCAATTTCAATAGGCCCTAGTGCCAAATTTGTGCCAAATTTCAAGACAATAACTTGGACACCTATCCAGCCGCCCAGACGAACGGGCGGAAGAACTTCGTCTGAGTTGAACGATATACTTAAATGGTGGGTATTTGAATTTTTTTTCTCTATGTTATAAACATCCGCACAAACGTTCTCCACCTAAGATTGTGCAGGGTATAAAAATACTGAACGTTGTGTAATGAATTTTAAATTTAATGTCAAACTGCTTTGATGTTTTTCAAAAGAATTTGCTAAAAATCTTGAAGCTATAAATATGAAACGCATTGTCTTAACAAATATTCAGTAATGAATAATTCCATCAACTAAAAAAATATTCCCAGAGATACTTATATACATTGTTTTTTTTAAGTTATAAAATTCGGTTGGTTGGTTATATGAAAACACAATCTAAAAACAAAATATTATTGAATTTTATAGTGCATATACAAAATATTATAGAAATCGAAAACTGATATACATAAGTAGAGAAGTAGGGGTTAAAGGCATAAAGTAACTGAAATAAAAATAAAATATGGAACTTTTCATAAAAAATCACTAATCTGGCTGCAGCATTTCTTCGCCTGGCGATTTTAACGGGGCTTTAGTATCGGTTGACTTATTGGTTTATATAAACAAAAAAGTAATAATTGGCAACCTTATATCTTCTAAACTGTGTAATATCCAAAACAATTTTTTTAATTTTTGTTATTTGGTGATAAAATGCGTATACCCTATATATTTTGATACTTTTTAGAGATCCCATGTGTGAAAAGTAAATCGTGTTTATATATAATTCATGACTCAGGTGACAAAACTTATATATTAGTTCGGTACTATGTATATTCTGTATTTTGATACTTTTTTGAGACCCCATATAAATGTGTGAAATGTGGATCATGTTTATATATAATTCACGACTCTGGTGACAAAACGAATATGTTAGTTCGTTACTTTTTAGAAATTTGAAAGTTTAAAGCGAAAAAAAATGTTGCCTTATAAGATACAAATATCTTTTTAAAACATCAAATCCTAAAACAAAGTGTCAGGTTATTCTTTCAGGTTATTCTGTCAGGTTGTACTTTCAATATATTGTTATTATATTTGTCGGGTACAATCTGTTTTAAATTTAGAGAAATGAGGCTGTCATTTATTTCCTTGAGAAAAAGTGTTTTATTTTTAATAATTATCTGAAAATAAATAAAATTTTCAGCGATTTCATGGATTTAATTCATTTTCTTCATATGGCGAACAATTTCTTTAATACTTTTTCCACGAATGCTTCAATTTATGTCTTAAATAATTTCAACTTAAATAATTTACGATTGTAAACTTATTTATGGTCCTTCTAGCAGGAACTCAAACAATATCCCAGCAGTTTTTGGTGACTGTCCAGAGTTAGTTATTCTGCTTTCTAGCTAGCTTATTTAACACGTGCATAACCTAGGACGTAATCAATTAACCCTTTTTGTGGTTCTGCAAAGTTCGTAAAAGACTTCTGTCATTTTATTCATCTTTCCGGTAAGAAAGAGTTAAGGCTCTATGAGGCAATAGGTTTGTTGATTATTAGAAAGAGAGCTAGATATCTTTTCTCAATTGCCACCAAATCTGCAGGGATATTACCACATCTTTTACAGCTTTTACTGTAAGTTTTTCTACCCACTTATTTGGTAAAAGGTTTAGCACCCAGCGCGAAGAATCCAATGAATACGAAGACTATGCTGATCTATTATAGTCAATATACTCTGTTCGCTAAATAAAGACAATTTACGATTCTAAACTTACCATATTACAGTGGTAGGTGGTACGAACATAAAATGTTCTTTAAGAAGGGAATACAATACTTTTTCATATTACAAATATGTTTGTATTAAAACTGTTTGTCATGATTATGCTATAACAACATTTCAGATTTCCGCTACATCATTACAGTAATCATAATTCCAGAAACTATTATGTGGACAATAATTATTAGCCAAAAAAATTTTAATCTTAAAGTCATAATTATTTATTTCTCATACACAATCCCTTCCTACTGTACATTATGTTTTGCTAAAATCTTTATAAACTTTTTTTACTTCAAAGATTCATTTATCATATCAACACTGTTGTTTCTTATTTACTTTCAGCTTTCAACATAATTCTACAAACCGGTGTACAATTTATTATATTTACCATTATACCGTTATGTATTTATTTGGGTATATTCTATCTTCATCTGAACACACTCTATCGTGCTGGACCTCATGACAGTGTTATGACAAGTGCGTTTCAAGCTTCTCTAGAGGGTGGCTTAGCATCCATAACCAAAGGTCAACCATTAAAAGTAGCACACGGTTCACAAATAACTCTAAGACATACACACGGTCGTACATGTTGGTTACATTCACACGCTCACGTCTATCCGGTGCGTTATCCTGACAAGAGAGGTTCATCACATCAACAGCAGGTGACATGTTACTCTTTCAAAGATGTTAATAATTGGTGGATTGTTAAAAGACCAGATCGTGATGATTTGGTAGTAGGTGATCAACCGGATGCCATACATCATGGTGATATTATACAGTTAGTTCATGGTATTACCAGTAGAGGTTTAAATTCTCATGATGTTGCAGCACCAATGACACCACAATGTCAAGAAGTTTCTTGTTACATTGATTACGAAATCAATATGAAAGCAGAATTATTGTGGAAAGTGGAAATACTTAATAGAGATACGGTGAGTGAGTGAGTGATGTTCAAATATTAATTCAATTATTTAATTATGTTTATAATAGGAAGGACCAGTTTGGCATGCTATTAAATCACAAGTGCGTTTGATACATGTTTCAACCGAAGCTGCATTAAGATATACTGGTCGTTTGTTACCTGAATGGGGTTTTAATCAACATGAAGTTGCTGCTGATCGTGTTATAGATAATAAAGATGCTATATGGAATGTTGAGGAGCATCGTTATACGAAAGGTTAGTATCGTTTAATGAGTGCAAATTCTTTTGTTCTAATTTAAGAAAGTTGTTAGTTATTGATAAACTAAAAAATTGTTTGCTTAATCTTTATTCGATATATTGTGTTGAATGATTATGAAAGTAAGCTATTTAATGACTATCCACGGACAAAGGAAAGTAATGTTAGCAGTGTTGTTGATATATAAGCTAAATCTATAAACATAATATCTATTATAAAGTTACGGATTAAACAATTTTAAAAATATCTCTTAATGTTCTATGAAGTTTTTGCCTGACTCTCTCACAAGATCTAGCTAGTTTAGTTCTAGTTCAGTTTATGTATACTTCAGTTCTAGTTTAGATTAAATTCAGTTCTCCTCCAATTCTAGTTCGGTTCCATTCAGTTCTAGTTTAAGTTATAATTCAGTTCAAGTTCAGTTCTAGTTCAG
>JACGTJ010001553.1:6774-34205 GCA_014858695.1 Chrysomya rufifacies | reverse complement strand
AAAAAAAAAAAAAAAAAAAAAAGTTTCCACATAATTTTGACTAAAAGTTATATTTTTTTCTTTAGATTTTAAGTGATGACTTAATAGTTGACCAATATGGCCGTCAATCGCTCTTGTCTACTTATGTGCAGTTCCAAAGTAAAATTCCACATCCTTTCAGTGGCAAACGACGTATAACATGTAGTCGTAGTAATGCCGAAGAAATGCATTCATCTTCTTCCGATACCTATAGCATCTACGATAATGTTGTAGCTGGACGCAGTTTAGATCGCAAAGAATTGGCTATGGAAATGTCTCCAACATTTGTAGGACGCGACGGCCAAATACGTTTACTGCATGAAGAATTAGCTTTACATTGGGTAGTAGCAAGTGGTCGTGCTGCAGATTTGGCTATGAGTAATTCTTGGTTTTTATTTGAACTAATTGTAAAATCTATGATAGAACACTTGGATTTCACTCGTTCACTACAAGCACCAAGAAAGCAACGATTTCCTCATCAATATACCGATGATATTTCGACTTTGGTACATTTGGTAACCACAAAGGTGGTGGGATATCATAGTAATGAACCAAAATTGGCTCAGTGTCTTAATGCCAGTTTAAGTTTCTTTATATTTGATTTGTTTAGTGTTATGGATCGAGGTTTTATATTTGGTCTTATTAAGACCTATTATAAAGTTTTAATATCGAAAAATGCTTCCATACCGGATTTAATGAATTATAAAATTGATTTCTTGCGTATTGTATGCAGTCATGAACATTATGTTGCTCTAAATTTACCATTTGGTACACCTTATACCACTAAATCGGCTCCCTGCAGTCCAACGCCAAGTACCAACTCGAATACCAGTGGAACTTCATATGTAAGCTTTTTTTATAAAAAAATATAACAAATATATTAACTTAAATAAAAAATATATGTTTTAAAGGGTTCTATTGAACGTGCTTTACATGCCGATCTAAGCATTGAATTTAGACAACAACATTTCTTAGTGGGTTTGGTTTTGAGTGACTTAGCTACCGTGTTGGAAGTACCGTAAGTTCATGTTTCTTGATTACTTAAATTTTTATTATATATTCTTTTAACATTTGTTCTTTTAACATAGAAATCCTCAACTACATGGAAAGGCTATAAGATGTATACGTAATTTAATGACTTCACATGATTTGGATCCACGCTACAGTGATAGTGAAGCTAGAGCTCGTGTAGCTTCTTTATATTTACCTTTATTGGGCATAGTAATGGATGCTATACCTCAACTACATCAATATTTAACAGATTCAAATGATCGCTTACATAATATGGGTCTATTGGACGATTATCAAGGCCCCCATTCGACGATAGCTACCACAACTATAAGTCCCGAGGTAGCCTACGCTATATCGGGTTCAAGATCTTATATGTACTTAAACGATCATGTTAAAAACAAATCTCCTTTGAGTAGTGAAAATACACGACATCTTTTGGCTTGTTGTACTTGGATCTTAAAGAATATTGAGAAGACAGCTCTATATAGATGGACTCTAGGTCTTTCACCTCACAGAGTACATCAAATGTTGCAAGTTTTAAATACTTGTATACCTTGTTTTGAGTATAAGGGTCAAAAACGTTTACCGGTTTTAAAACGTAATACACAGAGTTTCCGTAAGCCAACAGATCTAAAGGAAAAGCTAGAGGAATGTATAAGAGGCACTAATTCTGCTCGTTATGATTTAATAAATCGTCGTAAAGATCGTAATTCTACAGAAAAATTCCGGTGGCGCAAAGATCAAATGCCTTATAGGGCTCAATTTTATGATACAATAACAAAAACAGATCCCGAATTGGAGTTAAGTCATTACATTGAAGGTTCTTTAGCTACAGAAATTACTTTGGTTATTTTAGATTGTTTGGAAATCATTGTACAAGTGTCTACTAATTCAGAAGTGCATCATAATCTTTTGGGCACTGTGTTAAAAGTATTGTTGCATGCTTTGTCACGTAATCAGAGTACTTTGGCTCTTAAGAATCTTTTCGCTTCTCAAAGATCATTGATCTTCAAATTCCCCAATTTATTATTCGACGAAGAAACCGATATATGTGCTGATTTGTGTTTGCTTTTACTAAAACATTGTGGCTCACAATTGCCAGGCATAAGATCGCAAGCAGCAGCATCTTTGTATCTTTTAATGCGACAGAACTTTGAAATCGGCAATGTAAGTATATTGTACTAAGTACTCCCGACTTTATAATATTATGTTATTGTTTATTTAGAATTTTGCACGCGTAAAAATGCAAGTTACCATGTCTCTATCGTCCCTCGTGGGTACTAGCTCTTCATTCAGTGAACAATCTTTACGTCGTGCTCTTAAAACTATTCTGGTATATGCCGAGTCCGATTCAGATCTACAAGATACATCATTCCCCGAACAGGTGCAAGATCTTCTATTTAATCTTCATATGATACTTTCGGATACAGTAAAAATGAAAGAATACCAAGAAGATCCAGAAATGTTATTAGATCTTATGCACCGTATAGCTAAGGGTTATCAAAATAATCCGGACTTACGTCTCACCTGGTTGGAGAATATGGCCAAGAAACACAAAGAGCGTGCCAATCATACTGAAGCAGCCATGTGCTTTGTACATTCAGCAGCATTGGTAGCCGAATACCTAAGCATGTTAGAATCTCAACCCCATTTACCAGTAGGAGCTGTTAGTTTCCAAAAAGTTACACCTAACTCTTTGCTGGAATCTGCTGTTTCCGATGATGTTTTAAGCCCTGGTGAAGACGGAATATGTTTGGGTAATCATTTTACTGAATCGGGCTTAAAGGCATTACTGGAAGAAGCTGCCAATTCGTTCCAAATAGCTGGTATGTACGAAGCCATGAATGAAGTTTATAAGATACTCACTCCCATCTGTGAGGCGAATAGAGACTTCCAAAAGTTAAGTAAAATACATGGTAAACTTCAGGAGGCGTTCAATCGAATAGCACAACTGCAGGGTAAGCGCGTCTTTGGTACTTACTTTAGGGTTGGTTTTTATGGTGCCAAATTTGGTGATTTGGATCAGCAAGAGTTTATCTATAAGGAACCAACTCTGACAAAGTTACCGGAGATATTTAGTCGCCTTCAAGTAAGTATGAAATTTCAACAAAAGATACTTTTACTTTTTTACCAATAATGCGATTGCCAGCATTTTCACTGAAATTAGTGATTTTAACAAATTTTTACTGAAATTTGTTGTTTCACTTAATGTTTCACAATATTTTCACAAAAATGTTTTTTCACAAATTTTTACAGAAATTTGTTTTACTTAATTTTTACTATACATTTTTTCGTTTCACCAATTTTTAAATGAAATTTATTTTTCCAAATATTTTGTTTCTCGAAATTTTCACTAAACTATATTAAAATCTAGATTTCTCAAAAGTTTTTTTTATTTACCAATGTTAATTAATAATTGCTAACCCCTTTGTAGAACTTTTATGCTGACCGTTTTGGCCCCGACTCTGTTCACATTATAAAGGACTCCAATAGTGTGGATGTAAATAGTTTAGATCCTGACAAGGCCTACATACAAATCACCTATGTAGAGCCTTATTTCGAAAACTACGAGCTTAGACACCGAGAAACGTATTTCGAAAGAAATTTCAATATAAGTAAGCTATTTGAATTTACTTACAGAACCTTTTTATAAAAGAATTTACCTATTTTACAGAACGTTTTATTTTCGCCACACCCTTTACCAAGTCGGGTAAAGCTCACGGCGATTTGCATGAACAATGCAAACGTAAAACTATACTAACAACAGCCAATCATTTTCCATATGTGAAGACACGTATACAAGTTATAAATCGTCAACAAATCATATTAGATCCCATTGAAGTGGCCATCGAAGATATACAAAAGAAAACTTTAGAATTGGCAGCAGCCACCAATCAAGAACCAGCTGATCCGAAAATTTTACAAATGGTTTTACAAGGCTGTATTGGTACTACGGTCAATCAGGGTCCCATGGAAATGGCTGCTGTATTTCTATCGAATCTCTCGGATGGTGTAACCATACCAACGAAAAATCAAAATAAATTACGTTTATGTTTTAGAGAATTCTCTAAACGATGTGCCGATGCTCTTAAGAAAAACCGAAATCTTATATTATCCGATCAAAAAGATTATCAACGAGAATTGGAACGTAATAATGAACGTTTTGTAGAACGTTTAACCCCATTAATAACATTAACACCCACGCAGGCGCAGGGTGTAGTAAAGTATGAACATTATGTTTACTTTTAAGAAAATATTTATATTAATTGTTTTTTTTATTCATTTACTTTTTCAGAGCAAATGCTGCTAGTAATCGTAGTACACCCTTAAAATGGTAATTTTTAGAAAACGTTTAAAGATTTTTTTATAGTATTTGAAGTATTTTTTAATGTTTTTTGCTTTTATTTTATTTAAGTTTTTTTTTATAGATTTTTTTAAAGTATTTCGTATATTTAAATATGTATTTTTCCCCTTTTTAACTTTCATGTCTGTACGTTGATTCATTGGAATTTGCTAATTTATATTAACCTACGATATATTTGGTATTTTGTAGTGTTTCCGATTATTTCAAGTAATTTTGATAAAAAAAAACATTAATATTTACGTATATTTTAGAATATATTTATTAACGCTAACAAATATTTAGAAACACATAAAAGTACTTAAATTTTAATGTGCATAATTTAGACAACTAAATGAAGTACCCACTTTAAAATTTGTATAGTGTTACAAAACATTTGGTATTTAGAACTTTAGATTTAGTTTTAAATTATGCACTTTAATCCCAATTTAAAACCAAAAATTCAACACCAAATTTAATTATATACAAAAAATAAACATTTATTTACTTTAATAAAAAAATCATCAATTTCATGCTAAGGAAAACACACATCAAATTCATCATCATATTTATTCGGTTTAAAAATAAAAAAAAAGTATTTAAACTAGATTTATATACAAAACTCAAATTACATACATACATTTTATACTTTTATAGCGTTTAGCAACAAATAAATATAAAAACAACTTTTTACAAAATCAAAAATATTGAGTGTTTATATTAATAATTGAAACCCTTGTCTAAATATCTTCTCATAACTTTAATTTAAATTCAGATTTGCAGGATTTTTTTTTTCTAATGTGGCAACATTTGGTTTGATTTATAATTGGCGAAAAAAATTTAAGAAAGTTAAAGATTTAATTCAATTTTGTAGGTCTGGCATTTTAAGAAAATCTCATACAACTAATTAAAAATTCATATGTTAATATATTAATTAAACTTTAATATTTTTATTAAAGAATTTTCTGCTTTTTATAACAATGAAAACCTAAAATGATTTAACAAAATAACAATTACATATTTTATTTTTGATTTTTTTTTTTAATTAAAAAAATCACTGAAAGTTAAAGGCAAAACCTTTAAGACTTTCAAAAAATTTATTTTGATTAGAGGCATCTTCGATTAAATTCAATTTACTGACATAATCATCAGCTTCTTGGGCATTGTTGGGAGGTTTTAAATGATTAACATTGTCATTGGTACATTTTTGCCATTCCGACAAATCGACATTAATGTTATAGTAGTTAGTTTCGGCAATAATATCCTTGGGCAAAACGTGGGAATGCTGCAGTTTTTGTAAAAATTTTACTGAAAATGTCAGAAATGCTTAATTTAAGTAGAACAATGAACATATCTGAAAACTTACAATTGATATCGTTAAATTGTAATTGCTTGGAATTATCAGACCACCATTTTATGATTAAACAAAGATAGTGTTTAGTCGTTTCTTCGGACTCTCGAAATAGGCAGGTTAAATAGTTGTCACAAAATATCACGTGTATAAGTTGTACGGATAATCGAGAAATTTCAGCCACCTGCAAAGTACCTACAACACAAAGTAAAAATTATATAAAATTTTAATTGTTTCGAATTTAACCTTAAGTTTCAATAATTTTCCATCACCAATTAGAGTTTTATAAAAGTGTATAGTTCATTCGCACAAAAAAAAATTCACTAAAAAGCGAGTTTTTCCAAAATTTTACTTAAAATTTGGATTTTACAAAAATTTTCACTAAAAAGCGATTTTGCCAAATCGTGATTTCAAAAACTTTTTGCTAAAAATTATAATTTCACTAAATTTTTATAAAAAATTATGTTTTTTTTTTTTTGCAAATTTTTACCACATTTGTTATTTCACAAAATTTACACTAAAAATTTAAATTATATAAAACCTTCACTAAAAATAATATCACAAAAAGTTAAAAAAAAAGTGATATAAATTTTCACTAGAAATTATTACGATTTCACCAAATTTTTTAATAAAGTTTATGATTTTTACCAATTTTTTACTTAAATTGTGATTTCACCATTTTTTCACTGATTTAACATTTTTATACTGAAAATGTATTTTTAAAAAATTTTATATTTAAAACTAAGATTTCATTAAAAATTATGATTTAACCAAATTTTTGCTAAAAATTATGATTTTACCAATTTTTTACAAAAATATCTGATTTCAAAAATTTTTCCCTAAATATTGAGATTTGACCAATCTTCACTTAAAATTGTATTTAAATCAAAATTTTATTGATAATTCAAATTTCAACTATCTATCGCTTAAAATTGAGTTTTCACAAATACTTACAATGTTCCCTTTTATGTAATAGCCACTGTCTCAAAAGCTGGAAAATCAATGTCACTACACTCTGACACAATTTAACATAACATTCACATCTGGGGTTTGAGGAAACTGAAGAATTATCTTGTTGGGCTGTTGTTGTTGTCGTCGAGGACATATTTGTTTTTGTTGTCGAATTTGATGAAGAATTTTGCTCTGTTGTTTCAAAATCCATTCTATTATTATTACTGTTGTTTACTGCGTCATGACTATTAGGCTCATCCTCTTCATCGTCGTAGAATGGTAAAAGTTTTTGTACAAATTTCGGAGGATTTTGAAAGCATTGATAAACAAAGCGAACATGATTTAAACATATTACAGCTAACAGTTTAAAATGTTGTAAAAGTAAGCGGGTACTTAATGGGAATGCAATTTCTAAGAGGCCACAATAAACCTAAAATGAAAAGAACGAATGAACTATGTAAAGAAGGTTTAACAATTTTAATTCTGTTTCAACATTTTTCGAAATCTTATTTATATTTACCTGCATTAAACATGATTGATTGGAAAATCGATATGTAGATCTAACACGATCTGCCACAAAAGTTTTTTCTGGACTATTAATACATAGTAAGTCTAAAGCATAAGGCAAACGGCAACATTGTCTCAGCGCAATAGATATTTCACGAAAAATCCAAGCACTGGGCCGAGCGAATACCAAAGACTTTAAGAGATCAACTAACATTTCTACAAAATTTTCAGGAGTATTTAATGTTACATGTAACAATAAACTATTCAACCAAACAGCTAAAGCTTCTAGCACTCCAAAATGTTCACAAATTTCACGAGCAAACCCCAACTTCCCAACTGAGTCAGTGACAATTTGTAAAAGATAATATTCACCATGTTTATGTTCTAGTAGATGATCAGCTAAGTCTGGCACTTGTTGGCAGATAATCGACAGGGCTGCCAAGTAACGCCTTAAGCACAAACAACGTTCATCATCGTACAGTTCTAAGGGTTCTTGCAGGCATCGAATATCATCACCTCTTATTGGCGACTTGGTTAGTGAATAATCATGATAGGGATGTATGCGACGATTTTTAGGAAACTCTAAACTATGAGTATATGACCAAAATTCAGGTAAGACTCTGCTTATAGAATCTTTGCAGCATTTTATAAAATTATCGGGTAATTTGTCTACACCCAATAGTTGTAACTGAGCCAGTTTAGTTTGTATGTTTTCCAATTCGAGTTGAAACAGGGTTCTTTGTTTTTTGGAACTTCCCTTATCGAAAGATTGTTCATATATCAGAGGATGTATTCGTGTAATAGAACATACTTCAAGTTGAGTAGCTAATTGTGAAGCCACATCTAAACTTGGCATTTTCAATAGACATTTTGCCATTCTACGTTGTTGATTACTGATCATTGTTGAAGTGCCAGCAGTTAAATCTTTTTGTTTGGGTTTAACATTCATTTGTCTGATTGATTCATCACAAATACTTTGTTGCAAACGTTGCGTATTTATTTCGTATCTCATTTTGACCATAGAACATTCCATTTCCTTCATACGGACTTCTGCTTCTTTGGCCTGCACGGCCTTAGCCATTTCATCCATTTTCGATTGACATTCGTTTTGGGCATTTTGTGCACTTAAAATCTTTTCCATTCTCAGCGTTTGAGCCTGTTGTTTTAAATGACGCAACTCATCGCGCAGCAATGAGGATTCGCCTTCTTTAGAGGAAATTTTTTCCTTTGCCTCAGTCAGATCATTAGTCAATTTAGAGTTTTCTTTTTTCAGAGCATCTACTTTTTCCATAAGAAATTTAATTTGTCTTTCTGAAGCCAATTGTCGCCTAGCTGCACTTTGGCTTGAGGGTAATGTAGAGTCCGGCCCAGTATTTTGAGACAATACAAATTCCATGACATCTTCCGAGGCTTGCTGTGGCTGTGTTGCAACTCTTTGTTTTGTTTTTGGTTGTGTTTTTGTTGTCGTCGCGGGAGCAGGTGGAGGTGGTGCAGGCTTTTTAAATTCTACCGGATCTTTGATATTTGCTGCAGCTAATAATTCAAAATCATCGTCATCATCTTCGAACATTTGCGATAAAATATCCGGTGCTGGGATATCACAGGCCGCGGTACGTTGTGTACTTGTTGTTGCTACATTACCAAATTCTGAAAATGTTATTTCACTTTCTGTCAAAGTTATTCCATTTAGCTGTTGTTGCTGTTTCTCTGCAGCAACTGCTGCTTCTGCTACTTGGGTCGCCAGTAAAATAACATCGTCATCATCATCGTCCCAAAAATCATTAGTACTACTCTTCAGCGGTGATATATTTCTTCCAATGGCAGCTTTAGAGGTTGTTGGCCGAGCTGTTCCATTAGTAGTCGAACTTCTACTACTTATACTTATATCCAGTTTTGGTTTTTTCATCGAACGTCCAAATTCTTTCATGGGTTGGAAACGTTTGGACATTTTGTATAAATATTCACTACACTTTTTATTTATTGTGAAATTTAATTATTTGCTACATTAATATTGAAATGTCCTTGTTTAGAAAACTGCATTGAAAATAATTCCCGGTCAAAAAAGTAAATAAATTCACTTTCATTAATCATTTAACAACCCTGCCTTTAACTATAAAGTTGCCAATATAGGAAAATTATATTTAAATTATTAGTTTTTGCTTTTTGCCTGCAAGTGTGCTCATTGGGAATTTTATTTCTTTAAAAAGCGTCAAGACTTTATAACTTATTTGAAACTGACAGTGCAGAGGGTGAAATACACAGAAATTCATTTATTAACATTAAGAAAATAATTCCATTTTTAAAATTTATATACAAAATCAATTTTGGCATTGCCAAAAATTTTTATCAGCTCTCATAAAATTTTAGATATATAGACCCTTTAAAATTCCATATTTTAATACGTATTTTAATTTAATTTCCAAGCCAATTCCTTGAGTAATTTATATATATAATCAAAAGTTTTTGAATACATTTAAAAAGTTGAAGATGCTATTATTATTTCCACAAAAAAAAAAAAAAACATTGTATGTTCTTGTATTCAGTTTTTTTTTTCGAATTAATAACAGATTATACCATTATTCACATCTATAATAAAGTTACCTTCTGGCAGCACTCTTTTTAAATCCTCTGAATATGTAACAAACAAGATAAATCTGGCATTTTTTCTCAAATGTCATTTCATGTTTATATTTTATCAGCACGTGTAAATAAAATAAATTTTAATCGAAAGAATTTAAGAAAAAGTTATAAATAATATTAACTTAACAAAAATGGGTCAAGAAAAACCAAAATTATATATGGACGAATACAAATTAAAACAAGATCCTCATGATTATGGGTTGGCCGATGATCCTGTAGACATTGAAACCTTTAAGAAAAAAATGCAAATTGTGATTGTAAGGTAAGAGTAGATAATGTATAATTTATTATAAACTTTATTAATTTTACTGGAATTTTAGATATGAAAAAGATGAATTAGAATTCGATATGATTGGTGTTCACCCTGCAATAGCAAATGCATTTCGACGCTTAATGTTAAGTGAAGTCCCCAGCATGGCATTCGAAAAGGTCTATATCTACAACAATACATCCATCATACAAGATGAAGTCTTGGCTCACCGTATAGGTTTAATACCTATTAAAGCAGACCCTCGTTTATTTGAATATCGCAGTGAAGATAATGAACAAGGCACGGAATTGGATACGTTAGAATTTGAGTTGAAAGTAAAGTGTACTAGACGTAAAGACGTTAAAGACTCTTCTAATTTTGATACCATCTATAAAAATCATAAAGTTTACTCGGGACAAATTAAATGGCTACCCAGAGGCAAACAAGCTCAATTATATTCAGAATCAGATGTAGGTTGTATACAAGATGATATTTTAATATCACAAATGAGGCCAGGTCATGAATTCGATTTAAAATTGGTAGCCGTTAAAGGTATCGGCAAAGATCATGCAAAGTTTTCTCCTGTTGCTACTGCTTTCTATCGTCTTTTACCCGAAATTAAACTTAAACGTGAAGTAAAGGGCAAGGATGCTTTATTACTGCAAAAATGTTTTTCACCCGATGTCATTGGCATCGATGAAAATGAACGAGCTTATGTTAAAAATGCTCGTTATGATACTTGTAGTCGTAATGTTTATCGTTATCCTGAATTGGCAGATGCTGTTGAAATGTCAAGAATACGTGATCATTATATTTTTACTGTTGAATCAGTAGGAGCTTTAAAACCTGATGTGATATTTATTGAAGCTGTTAAGGTTTTAAAGAAAAAATGTCGCAAATTTTTAGATGAAATTGAGGCGGCGTAAATGTATACATTAATGTTAAGTATCCATAGTTATAACTAAATGTGTAAGAAATACATAAATATATATTTTACAAAATAATTTTTTTAAAGTTTTTTTTTTTTATTTTCTTGAGAAAATTTACGTGCAAATTCTACAAAAAAAAAATTGATATAAATGTTATCTTCATTAAAGTACAGAATATTTAAATTTGTGTTCGTATGAAAATTTGAACTAAAGTTATATTTTTTGACATTACTGGAAAAGATATAACCTCATATCTTCTAAACCAAGAAAGCTCCAAACTTATTATCATACTCTTTGTTGTCTGACAAAATATAATACAGGTATGTGGGACATTTCGCATAATAGGCTCATAGAGAGGAAAAATGGATGCAATCAATATTTTAATACTTTCTTACACCCTATTTAACTTTTTAGGAAAATAAGTTACATATTAGAATCAAATAGCATTCGTGATTGAGGGGGGAAATACAAACAAAATGTTTCACAAATAAAATGTTGAATTTGTTCTTGTAGAATTTTAAGTACGAAAAGGGGACAAGAAAAGCACCATATATTAAAAAATTATTAAAAATACACAGGAAAATTTATCAAGAATCTGAAAAAAATTATATAATACTCATTATATAATTTTTTCAGTTCATCATTAATTTTAACTAGATATTATTTTTTAAATGTATTAAGATACAAAAATTTTAAATGTAAGTATAATTAAAATACACATTTTCGTGAATACGAACGATATAGAAATTTTAAATTTAACGATAAATTTACATAGTTTTATAAAATACAACACTTAATGTTGTGTATTTAAACAACAACCAATACAAAAATGTCAAGTGAGATGAGTAATTATTGTTTTCACCGTTGTTTGTAAAAACAAGTTAAATCCCACATATTAAAAATTTTGATTATGATAAAGTGAAAGATATCTTTTATTAGTGAAAAATATATCAATTTGACAAAAAAAAATCTATAAAACTTTAACGCAACAATCTTCATAACTTAATTGTCTTTGCAATAAAATATTCCCAAATATAAAAATTTTACAATATTAAATAAAATTATTTTTGTATCGTGATTTAATATTTAGTCACATTTACCTCTCAATGGTGATTCAATAATATGTATTTACTAAGTTTAATGTAAATATAGCAAAAACTCCTTATAATATGTAAATAATTTCACAATACATTTAAAAGTGAAAAAAAGATATGTCGAAAAATTCTGGTGAGTAAATATCGAATAACAAAAAAACTCATATAATAGAAATAAATTTCTAATAGGTTTTCCAACTGCTCCAATAGTTCCTGAGGAATTTCAGGTAATTTCCATTGATATACTTACATACTTAGGAACAAGTTATAAATTTTCTTTGTTTTATAATTTTGCAGCGGGGTCCTCCTCCACCTTCCTACGATGAATGTATGAAAGGAAATAACACAGCTGGACCGGCACCTTCTCAACCTCATCAGTATACATATACTACTCCTACACCTTACCAACAGCAACAGGCATTTCAACCACCACCACCATTAGCACAACAAACATATGGTTATGCTAATCCTTATCAAACACACATTCAACAGCAGCAAATTTTCTACAATACTGCAGCACAACCAACGACGTCCAATGCAGTGTCAACTACAGGAAATGTTTTATATTTAGCTAAAGGTGCCAAAGTAAGAACCACAGCAACTGGGGCAATAAGTATACCACCGCCACCTCCTGGTTGTGCTGCTACACCAGCTCAACTAGCTGCAATATCGGGCCAACCAGTCATGATAAAGAAACAAAAGAAATCATTTTTCTAAGTAGCTACATTTTCTTCTTAGCATGTTGAAGTGAAAGTACCTAAAGGGAAGTGCCTCATCAAATATTGTTTATACATATTCATTTACTATTGTTAAGTATATGTGTTTAAACCATATAAATATTCAATCGTTAATGTTTGAATTAAATATAAAATTCCTAGACAAATATTTATTACTCTATTATATATCCTATCCAAATGTTAAACTAATATGCCCATATAATATATTTAAAATTACCAGATATATTTGAGAAATATTTCAATACAAAAGTCTACAAGGCCAAAATTAATACGTATTTTTGTGGGACTTGTTCACTAATTTGTTTCATTAGATCAAATAAAAAATAATACAATAAATAAATCATTTATTAAAGAAACATTTTTAAATCGTTTAATACTTATGAAATTGTAGATTGATTTTTACAAAAAAAATTGTTAAACGTATCAGTTCGGTATTACAAGTATCATTATTGTATCACTATCAGTACATTGAACTTACCTCAACCATTAAAATGAATCCAATTTTAAATAATTCTTCACTTCAATTAGCTTTTTCTTCGTGTTCTTGCATATATTTGATAATTAATTTTATTCTCATACATACTGCTAAATCTTGCCAACAAGCCAGTTTAACTAGTGTTTAAAAACTGGCTTTATAACACCACGAATATTGAACTAATTTTTGTTTATTTTTTATATATAAATTATGGAAATTTTAATGATACTTCCCCGGGTATGACAAATTTAAAAAAAATACACCAAATTGATAGTTTACACTTAAAATAGAGGTTCATAATAGGTACTATCAAATGTATTTACACGCACAAAACCATCTTCACCACCAGAAGCATAACTTTTACCATCGGGATGGAAAGCCAAACTGTTAATAGGACCGAAATGACCCTTAAGACGAGCAAATTCTTCCTCATAAATTAAGTGGAAGAAACGTGAATCGAATTTACCAGCCTTAGTGGAAGTAGTTGTTACTTCCATAGCATCTTGACCGCCACCCAAAACAACGTGATCTAAAATGGGACTGATAGCGGCCGAATTAACTGGACGTTCGGTTTTGTAAGTCTTGAGACACATCAAAGATTCAGAGTCGAACAATTTGGCAGAGGTATCCTTAGAGGCGGTAACAAACATTGTACCATCCTTGTACATTTGCATGTCATTGATGCCAGCGGTGTGATCATTAACAGAATTAACTTCGCGGCCCTTGCGTATATCCCAAATGGAAATTTGACCATTTTCATGACCTAAAAATAAAAAATTATTTGTTAAGTCATTTTATTAAAAGTAGTACTTCGATTTACTAACCAGTAATAATAGTTTCATCCAAAGGACCCCACAACATAGACGTGATTTTCGATTGTAACATGGGTATTCTTAAAATTGGGCTTTGATCAGCCAAACTGGCATCAGCTGTACGTACATCAATAATAAACAATTCAGAATTTTGACCCATAGCTTTATCTGTGGAATACGCTGCTTGATTTCCAGAATAACTGAAGTTACATGTACGTACTGACGACTTGGCAGGTATAGATGCAATAACTGTACCATGTTCAACATCCCAGATTTTTGTGGTCATATCACCTGAACCAGTTATCAATTTCGATGTAGTCCAATCTACATCCAAACACCAAACGGCACCTTGATGACCATCATAAGTACCCAGACGCTCTCCATTCAGGGACCACCACACATTAGGTTTTTGATCTTTGGAACAGGAGAATAACAAATCACCTTCACGATTGTATTTGATTTGAGTGATGGAACGTTCATGTCCCTGAAGCATTAAAGGTTTCTAAAAGAAAATGCCACAAAAAAGAAAACATGTTTATTTTCAAATAAAATATGCTTATGATGAATAAACTTAAAAGCATTTGTTAGGTTATGTAGTACACAAAAGAGACACTGTAAAACAGCCTGGATTTTTACACATTTGTCTAAAAACTTCAAACATTATTTTAATTGTTTGAATTTTGGATAAAAACTTTTATCATTTGCACTGTATTTTGTATAAATTATTACCATTTTGTGGTCGTTTTTATCACTTTTATTCTAAAAAAAATTATTTGCAAATTCCATTCACTGAGAGCGAACTGTCAAAAAGGAGCGTTCGTGTTGGCTTGCAGTGCTGACAACATTCAAATGATGTAAATAATTGCAACTGGCAATACAGCAGCACAGCTGTATAGATTTTAATTTATTTTCCAAAAATTGTAAAAATAAATTCTAATATCTAGAAGAAAGTATCCCCTAGGTGAATTATCTATTTATTTGTATTTTATTCTTAATCAAACAAACAAAATATTTTTTTTAATACAACTGATGATAATTCTTGTCCCCAGATTACGAATTTAATATTTTGTGCTGCTCCCGGAAACTCTGTTTTGAATCGTTATTTTGCAAATATAAATCAAAAGTTAACAACACTGTTTATTGTGCCGGAGAACTTCATTAACTTTTTAACACATTTACGTAAATTTTGTGATTAATAAAAGAAAAAAGTGATTTTTTAAATTAAATACAGAAATGTCACGTAATTTCCAAAGACTATTCCTTAATTTCCGCAGTCAGTTAATGGTCCGTAATGGCGGCTTCAACAAAAATAACAATTTAACGCTTCAGCAAAGACGTTTTGCAGCCACAGATCCCGTTAAAGGAAAAGGACCGATTTCATGGAAAAGTTTTGCTGCCATAGCTGCTTTAGGAGGTGCTGGTCTAGCCTTTATGATGTATGTAAAACATGAAAAGGAAGAGGCTATTTTAAAGGAACGTAAACGTCAGTTGGGTAAAGCTGCCATTGGTGGTCGTTGGGAATTAATTGATTCCCAGGGTAACTTAAGAAAGTCCGAAGATTTTTTGGGCAAATGGTTGTTAATCTATTTTGGTTTCACCCATTGTCCCGATATCTGTCCCGATGAATTAGAAAAAATGTCAGCTGTTGTAGATGAAATAGGTAAGTAAATGTATTTCACTAAGTGACATTCAAATTTCATAAGCTTATTTTTTTGTCGATATATTTTTCCAGAAAAGTCTCCTCAAAACTTGGAGATTCAACCAATTTTTATTACAGTTGATCCCGAACGTGATACAAAAGATGTTGTGGCCAAGTATGTGAAAGAGTTCTCTCCCAAATTGTTGGGTCTTACTGGAACCGTTGAACAGATCAGTAAAGTTTGCAAAGCATTTAGAGTTTATTTCTCCGCCGGTCCCCGTGATCAAGACAACGATTACATTGTCGATCATACTATTATCATGTATTTAGTTAATCCCGATGGTGAATTTGTCGATTATTACGGTCAGAATCGCGATAAAGATCAGTGTGTTAGTTCGATATTGATGAATGTGGCCAAATGGAATAGTTTAAATAAGAAATCATGGTTTAGTTAAGAGAAAAATCTAAATAGGTTACATTTATTAAACTGTTATCTTATACAAAGGAACTTTGTATAAGAAGTTTTTCTTAAATTTAAGCCACTTTAAAATGCACTAAATGTTTTTGTGAAAATAAAATTATTTAAAAAAATATAATTCTTTAAAGAAAATAATTACTTTTTTTATTTTTTAGTAAAACATTTAAATATAAAAAGAATTTAAGGTAGAATTTTATATTAAATTTTAAAATTTTGGATTTTTTTTTTTTTTATTTTTTTTAGTAAAATATTTAAATATAAAATAATGTAGAATTTTATATTAAATTTGCAACTTTTGAAAACATGTTAAAATACCATATATTCAAAATAAATGATTTATTAAATTTTCTATGATAACTAAAACAGTTGAAAATTTAAAAGATTTCATATAAAAATTTCGAAATTTTTTAAGCCTTCATAAAAAAATGCTTGAATTTTTTAACTTTTATAGAAAATTTGCAAAATTTAAGTTCTTTTAGAAAATCAAAAAAAAAAAAAAAAATAAATAATAATAATTTTTATATAATAAAGTCAAAATTTAAACTTAAAAAATAATAAAAAAGAAAATATTTTTCTGCAAATTTTTTTTAATTTTTCTATGAACATAAATTTTTAAAAATATTCATTAAAAAAAAAAAAATAAATTTTTTAATGAAAACAAAAAATTTTGAAAATTTCTAATAAAAACTAAAATGAAAACTAAGATTTTGAGAAATTTCTTTAAAAAAAACTAAAATGGTTAAATTTTGAAAATTAAAATTTTTATGAAAACAAATAATGTTACAATGTTTGATGAAAGCTAAAATTTTTTGAAAAAAGTAAGGTTATATTCTACTTAGTCGATTCTTTAATACCCATCATCGTCAGGCCTTATGGTATAATTTGCTCCAATATGGCAGATTTTTATTGAATTTTTGGTCCAAAATCGAATTTATTGAAGTAGCTTTTCTGCTCATTTTCAAAACCATAAGGTCATGCCAGAGCGATCTCGATAGTTTTTTTTTTTTCTTTTTTAATTAGACAGATTTATTTATTTATTATTATTTTTTTTTTTTTCAAACAAATCTTTTAAGAAATTTCATTTAACATAGATTTTACACATTTTCTGCATAACTTAAGTGTTTGACTAATTTGTATATATTTAAAAACAATTAAATGAATGAAAGCCAAAATAAATATTTAAAAAAGGGACACTTACCTTTTCGTTAAATCACAACACAAACAACATTTTATTGGTTTCAAAATTTTTATTTCATAAATCGGATTTTTCTTTTTATTTATTATATTATATTATTTTGTTTGCTTAATTATCGTTTTTTATTTATTTATTTGAAAGTTATTATTTTCCATTAGAAAATGTTTGGTTTTTTTTTTGTTTAAATTACCTTTTTTATGTAACTACTTATTATATAGAGATTTAGATGGTTATTATTGGTTTATATTGAAAATTTTACAATTAATTTTTTGTTTTCATTTACTTTTCAATGCATGTAGCGACCGTTTACATATGAATAATGTGAGTAAATTTCATTATTTTCTTCATTTTTTCAAAATCAATTTTATTCAAATTTATTTATATGGTAGTTTATGTTTTTGTTTTTTTTTCTAATATTTCTTATAACACTATTTATTATTTATTAATTTTTAATTATTACGGTTTCATTAAATTGTATATGTTGTGTATATATATAAAAAATCAAAAAGGATTTAAATTGTTTTTTTTTTATAATGGTTTATTATATAAATATTTCATTATATATGGTATGTAATTGTTGTGGTATTATGTGGTTCTTTTTTATACTTTTTCCAGATTTTTTTTTAATAGTATCTACAAAAAATGTTTTTTTTTTTTTTTCATTTTAAAGTGGTGTTTTTCTTTCGGTATATATGTATATATTAAGCTGGTATTCAATATATTTTTCTTTTTTTTATATATTTTAAAGTTTTCAAAACGGTTTTTTTAAGTTGGTTTTATGCATAAAGTTTAAGTAGAGGCATTTTTTAAATTGCTTTATATTGTTTAGAAATTTTTAAAATAAAAAAACTTATTAATTATAAATAAAATAAAAAAATGAATATGATTTTTTTTTTGTATAATTTTATTATCAGTATATATATATACTTTTTATAATGTGTATGAAATAAATAACTTAAAAATTTTGTATATATTTTTAATGTTTATGCAATAAACTTGTTATTATTTTTTTTTTTATTAAATTTTACTTTTTTTGTTAAATAAAAATGAAATTAAAAAAACTTAACATTTTTGTTAAGAAAAGTACTAATCGCTTCTTTTAACGCCTTGCTTAATATAATAAAAAAAATATTTAAAACATTAGTTATGGTAAATTATAAAAATTGCATTTTTTTATTTGTTAATGCAAAATTATATAATAATAATTATTTATTTATTTTTTTTTTTTTAATTTTGTTTAAATCTTTGTTTAAATAATTTTAATATCAAGCCTTTTGTAATTCTAATTTACGCTATGTAATATTTATTTATGTTTAAATTATAAAACATAAAATAAAATGCTGGCACGCATTTTTTTTTTCAATTAGAGTCAAAATTTTATCAATTATATAAAATAGAATAAGTATGACTTTAGCACTTTGTACAACAACAATTATTTGTGAAATTGTTAAAAATTTTTGTTTCTTTAGTAAATTTTTTTGTAAAATCTTTTTTCTTTAGGAAATTTTCTAAAATTTTTGAAGATTTCAGAAAAATGTTGTAAATTTTGGAATATTTTTGAAAATTTCGGGAAAATTTTATAAATTTCAGATAAATTTGTGAGAAAATTTTGGAGATTTCAGATTTTTTTTTTAAAATTTCGGAATATTTTTGAAAATTTCGGAAAATTTTTTTAAATTTAAAATAAAAAATATTAAAATTTTGTTTCCTTAGAAAGTTTTGATACTTGTCAAAATTTTGTTTCTTTAAGAAAACTTTTATTTTTTGGAAAAGATTCTGAAAATTTTGTTTCTTAAAATTTTGTTCCGTAAAATTTTGGAAACATTTTATTTCAGTTTTATTTATTTAAAAAATTTGTCTCTTTAGAATATTTTTTTGAAAATTTTATTTCTTTAAGATTTTTTTTTTTTTTTTTTTTTTAAACCTCGTATCTTCAGGAACTTTTACGTAAATTGTCACAAAGTGTAATATTTGTTTTCTTAGAAAACTTTTCAGAAACGTTGTTTCTTTAGGATATGTTCTGAAAAGTTTTGAAATTTATAAAAATTTTTTTACTTTAAAAAAAAATTTATTCATTGGGAAAGATTTTGAAAATTTTGTTACGCAAAGATTTGGATTTTTTTTTTATTTATTTAGAAAATTTGTCCATTTTTTTTTTTCTTTAAGACAATTTTTGTTTAAAAACTTTGTATCTTTAGGAACTTTTACGTAAATTTTCATAAAATGTACTATTTCGAAATTTTTCAAATAATATTAAATGATGGATCAAAAAAACCTCATTAATATAATACAAAATTCCTGGAATTTTTTAGATAGATTTCCCAGGGAAACGAGGCCACGGAAGGGAATTACCGTAAAAAATACTAATAAAGAAGTAAAGAAAACAAAATTATTTTTATATTTGCATAAACAATTAATTATATTTGCAAAAAGCTTTCTTAAACGCGTCAAATTTCTTTATTTTTTTTCTTTCTTCAGAATCTTTTGTCAGGTTTATAACTTTTTCTTTCTCAAAATAAGATTTAAAATGTGAAATATTTTATATATTTTATTTATAATTTTGTTGTTTTTTTATTTATTAATTGTTTGTACTAATATTTAATAAAATATTAGCAAATTTTTCTTGTCCAGCAGAAAACAAAGTTATATAATTTTTTTATGATTTCAAATTAAAAAACACACAACATAATTTAATAATTCTTCTTTTTTTAATTTACCAAAAAAGTAATATTAAAAAATTATTATTTTCAATGCAATACTTTACAATTTTAAAAATGTTTAATAAATGCTTTTAAAATATTTAAAAAATTGTTAAAGTATTGAACGAAAACTACTTTTTTTTAAAAAATATTTTGTTTATTTATAGTGCACAATACTACCCAAGTTTTATTATTATTTTTTTATTAAATTATTTATTATATTTTCCTTTTTTTAAACTTAAATGTATGTTTAATATATATTTTGTTTATGTAGGTATGTATGTGTACACATTTTACTATTATAGTTCTATTAGTTTGTTCGATTTTTATTATTGTATTAGCTGAATATGTTTAAATTTAAATAAAATATCATCATAGAAAATGTTTTATAATTATTGCATTTGTAAATCATTAAATTAAAAATATTTTGTATTTAAAGGCATTTTATTTTCTATAGAAAATGTTACCCTAATTCTGTTGCTGTATAAAACTAAGGCAACTGGGAAATATATCGGCAAACTCAAAAAACTCATTGTTTTTGTATTTTTTTGGGTGTTTAGTTTTAATAAAAATAAAAAGAAAACTTTGTTTTTATGTAAAATTTTTAAACAATTTTCAAATTTTAGCAAATATTGATATTTTTAAACATTATTGCAGTATTGTAAAACAAAAATATGAAAAAAAATGTTTGAAAATTATATATATTTTTTAATGTGAATTTTAATGTGAATTTCTAATAAAAAAATGATTGAAAATTTCCATTAATTTTTCCCAATATCCGGAAAATTTTTGTGATTTAAAGAAAATATTTGAATTTTCAATAATTTTATATACATTTCTTAAAAATTTTGTATTTTTTTAGGAAATTTTGTAAGTTTCTTTTTTTTATATAAAATTGTTACAAAAATTTCATTAATATTTTTGTAACAATTTTATAAAAAATGAACAATTTTAAAATTGAAATTATAAAAATCGTATTTAAATGTTTATAAAGAGAATTTCTTTTCATTTTATAACTTTAAGATTAAAAAAAAAAAATAGAAATTTACTCAAAATGTTTGAAAATTTTAATGAAAAAAAAAATTCTATTGAAACTATTCAAATTTGCATACATACGCAACTTAAAAAAGGCGTGAAGAGAGAATTTCTTGTCATTTTATAACTTTAAGATTTAAAAAAACTAGAAATTTACACAAAATGTTTGAAAATTTTAATGGAAAAAAAACTTTTTTATTGCAACTGTTCAAATTTGCATACATATGCAACTTAAAAAAAGGCGTGAAGAAAATTAAAAAAATCTTAACTTTCTTTAAATTTTGTCATTTATTGCATCAGCAAATATGTTTCAAGAGTTTACAGCCGACAGGCCGAACGATAATTCCGCTTTGTTATGGACAAGCAAAAATTTAGTTGTATTGGTAAATGCTCAGCTCTGAAATAAGATATATTCAAAATGAAATACATATATAACTTATTTGATATAAAAAAAAATAGACACTAATGCCAAGGAAGTATTAAATGTCCAGCTGACAAAAAATTCTTTGAGTTTGCTGCTTATTAATGTCAAATTGCATATATAAAAATGAGAGCAAACAATCCTTCTCAAGAAAATTAAACCTCATCACTTGGAAATGATTTTGCCATGGACGGTAAAACAAAAGTTAAATATTAATATTTATTTTTTGTTATTTTCGCTCTAACCAAGAGTAATTTTAAATAATTTGATTATCTTTTATGCAGAGAAACAAATATTTAATTTAAATTCAAAAGTTTTTAAATAATTTCAAAGAATTTAAATATTTTGCTATTTCGAAAAAAAAAAAAACATATATATTTTTCTTAAAATCAAATATTATTCGAATTATTAACAAAACATAACCATACATATGGTATGAAAGCAGAGCCTTACGTTTTTTCACATTTGGGCTCCATTCGCTATTTTAAACATTTATCAAAAATGCTAACATTTTCTTATAAAAATTTTATCTATATGCATTTTTCGATTAAAAAACAAAAATTAAAATATTTATCATAAACAAGAGGGAGAAAAAAAAAGTAAAAAGCTTTTTAAAATGTAATTATATACAAATTGTTATAAAATTTGTATTCTTTTAAGAAACACCTTTAATTAACACAACTATATTTGATGAAATTTGAAAATTAAACTCATAAATAAAATAAAGTTTTCTTTTTTTTATTTAAATATTATTATTTTTTGTTTGTTTGTTTGTTTTTAAATATATATGAATTAAAAATATGTTTTAAAATTATAATAAAATATACATATTTAAAATATTTTAATTTCTAAAGAAAAAAATGAGATTTTGTTAAAATATTTTAATTTTTTAAAATGAAAATAATTAAATATAAGTTTGTTTAAAGCAAATTTTGAAAACTGTTTTGTTTATTTTGTTAAAATAAATGTTAAGACTAAACCTTTATTAAAAGAGCCATGGTAAAGTTTTTAACATAATTTAAGGGTATGATTGTTTGTTGTTGTTGTTTTTTTTTTTTTAATATATTTTATATAATTTAATTAAATTTGTCATTTTGTAAGATGATATTTTGTATGTTGTTGATGAAATGTGAGTAAATGTTAAAATATTTTTAAATTTGAGAATTTTAATTTTGTTTGTTTTTTAAACTTTTATATTTATATATATTTATGATGTCATTGATCTAATGTTTATTTTTAAATGGGGGACTTAAGTGCATAATCATTTGAATTTAAATGTTTATTATTTATTATAATTTTATATTTTCTTTCTTTTCATTTTTAATTATATAAATGTATAATGTGTGTGTGTGTTTTAATGTTGCTTTTAATGTATGCATAGTAATTAAATTTTTTTATTTATATTATTTATTTTATTTTTTAAATTGTTTATTATGTATGTTTTTTTTTTATAATTATATTTTATTTTTATTTTGTATAACATGTAATATAATAAATGTTAAAATTTACTTATTTTGCTAACTCATCATGCATTTTTCTGGTTTTATCAATCATTACTTTTTCATTAGCAATCATTCAGATAGAGAGAGGATTTTTCGACAATAATCTACGATTTTTTCTTTATATAAATGAATCTTTATTTATATTAAATGTTATTTTTTTAAGTATTGAATTGAGAAAAGTCGACATATTCGTTCGTGAGAGTTGATGCTAGTGTTTAATCGTTTCAATTTGTGTTAGATATTTATCTATTGTCAAAGGTATTTTCAAACATTAAGATATTTTTTAAAGATTTTGAAATATGTAATAGATAAAAAATACTCTGATAATACACTGCTACAAAGTTGGAATTACTATTTGCTGTTAAAGAACTTCATCTAGTTTTTCCCAAATAAAATTTCAAATAAGCAAATTTATTAGTTTTACTACAATTTCTCAATCAAAACCATTGAATAGGTTTTCTTATTAGCAGAAATTTCAAAACTATTTGTTATTTGCTTTCAAACGTCAAAACGTACTTTTGAAATGAAATTCATGTATTTTAAATACGTTTCCATGAATTCATTGTAAATAGGATTGGAATTGTATTTTCAATCCGATTCCGTTGAGGAATTTAGAAACTAGTGCTCTCAGTGTTTAAAAAAATGCAGATATTTTCAGTAGTAGTGTTTATGCATTTCTAACCTTTACAGCCTAGCGTTAACACAATAGTAAAAGTTATTCGTACGCTAAATATTTGTTGGCAGTAGGTTAAGATAAATAATAAATTTCGAAGTCGTAAATTCAGCATAAAGTTGTTTGTATGAGTCTTTAGTTTGAAAATACCATTAGAATTAGAAGGAGTAGAAGTAGAGTACATTCTTTTTTGTAGTGCCTAGTACAGATCGAGTTATATAAATAAATATTTTTGTTTAAATGTTTGTTTATTATAAATATATATATTTTTTGTTTTGTTTTTTTTATTGAAATGGCTGCCTTTTTCTTTCAAACCTCTCTTTAATCTAACAAAAAAAATAAAAATAACGGCATTTTGAAATTGTCGTTTTGAATTATATAATTACATACAATCTCAACTCATTATTATCTTACGTAATCGTTGTGGTTTTTATTGGATTTGTCATCTAGACAAAGACTTTCGCTAAGCCATCGGCACCAGCGCTGGCTATATAGGGTTTTGTAGCATGAAACGCGACATCAAATATACTTTCATCGAATTTCTTGCGATGCGCTGTAATTTCTTGCACGCATGTCTTATTGTCTAGATTCCACAAACGTATTGAACAATCATGAGAGCCCGACAGTAAATAGAGGCCATGGGCATCAACCGCTAGCGATGTAACTGGTTCCAAGTGAGCGACCATCGAATGCACCAATGTACCCGAAGTGTTGTCCCAGAAGCGTATGTGACGATCCTCATGAGCTGTGATCGTTATAGGCAACGTTGGATGTGAGATCACTTTATTAATGAATTTCCCCGTGTTGCCGGACATTTCTTGAGCGGCTTCCAGTTTAATGATCTGTTTACCGGTTTCGGTGTCATAAATAATACAATGGGCACTGTTGTAAGCCACCACAATGTGATCCACCTCATTACGCACAAAATCAACAGACGAAGGAGCTCCCTCGGCCTCGGAAGCTGTGTAAGTGCGGAGCAGTGGTTCCTTGGTGTAAGGTGACCAAAGTTTGACAGTGCCATCGGCAGAGCATGATACAATGTTACTGTGCATGGTAGCTAGACCCCAGACAGCATCAGTATGGCCTTCTAAAGTTCCAGAATGTACACTAGGATCATAACAATCATAGGGATCTATGTTGGGAGAAGGCAATTGCCAGCATTCAATGTTGCCATCCAAACCTCCAGAATAGCAAGTGTCACCAGTGGTAGACATACCCAAACATAGAACGGGCCCAGTATGAGCTCTGAATGTGTACAAAGGCTCAACATCAAGACTAGCTGATTTTTTGGCTTGTACTGTTTTCTGTAGATTCCATAGTTTTAACGTATGATCCTCGGAGGCTGTTATAAGCACCGGTTCTTCGGGGTGGAAAATCAATGAACGTACACCATCAAAATGTGAACGTAATGTATATTTGGCATTCCATGTCTTGCGATAACCAGCTCCACCTGCAGTGCCATCTTTTGCATTCGAATCATATGAACCTTCTGAATCATTATTGACAGTCAATTGTGCCAACTCGCCCAATCCCAACGAGGCATCAACATCTTCATCACCTCCTGTAGCTACAGCTGTTATGAGATTACGACGTGCAGCAGCCGAAGCGGCTGTATTAACAGTATTATTAGTTTGTTCAACATTCGATGATGAATATCCTTGAAGAGGTAGACGGCGGGCAGTTTAGGGAATTTCAAAATTTGTTGTGGTTTTGCACAATGTTTATTTGTTTACGATTTTGTATGATCATGTAATTGTTTATCAATTTTTAAATGTTTCCAATTAAGATTTATTCGTGGGGGCAAAGGAATAGATTTGAAGAAATACAAATATTAGTTTACAAATGATTATTGAAAAGCTTTTTTATTATTTTTTAGTATTTATATACTTATATTATTTATAATAAAAGGAAAAACAGTATTCTAAAAAGCCAAAATATTTATGTTTTATATACCAAATTTTCTCAATAAAAAGTGTGCAAAATTATTATTTTTTTTAAATTTGTGTTTTGTAAAGCTTAAAGCCATTTGAAAGTTAACGTATAATAACAGCGACGTTACAAATGAGTTAGGAATAGAATTCTTATTAAACGAAATGACAATTGTCTATCTCTCTATATCAATTTAACATAAAAAAGGGTTATTGAAAATTTTGATAATTTCTGTTCAACATACAATCATATCTGTTAAGCCATCTAGTCCCAACTTCTAGAAACATCGCTGCTAAATAATTAAATGAACAAAAAAGTGCATAAGTTTAAGATATTTGAAAAGCTAACAATAACTTAGACAAAAATATATTCAGTATTGTAACATAAACTACATCAATAAGATAATAAGCACCTTCTGTTATAAGATTTATATCATTGAGCAGCTGCTCTCCCAACTCGGCACCCAGATCTTTTTTATTTTTATATATAAAATTATTTAAAAATAAATTAAAAAGTATCATATAACAACAACATAATATTATAAATATATTTTCGCATTTATTATTTAAAGCAAATTAAATATGAGGAGAAGAACAAATTAAAAAGTTATCTACAGGATATAGAAAATTGTGGAGAAAAAATGTAGTTTAAAATGAAAACATTTTAAAATTTTGAGAGACTTCGATAGAGAAATATGTATAAATTTAAAATAGTAGTTAAATACAATTTGCTTATAAAAGAGAATGAGCATAAATAGCTGACGTAATAAATTTGCAAGTTAAACACGAATTTTAAGTAATATATGGTACATAATTATTATCATATAAAGCAGGAATAACAAGGAGCAAATAAAAAATGAATGATTTAAGTTATAAATTAATGAAAAAATATACAAAGAAAACAACCCAAATAATTAATATTATGTACAAAACACTCATTTACCTTCACTGAGCATATCTTTGCCAGTTTTTATGCGTTTTTGTGTTTTTATATCAGTTTCATCATTATCGCCTGTAACCATTTCCAAATCATCAGAAATTTCATCATCATCTGACATTTCTGTGGGTCCTAGAAATTCAAAATTGGCCATAACAGCAGCCTCAGTATCTAAGATAATTGCATCGTTTGTTTGTTGGACCTTCTTAGCTGGTGTGCGTCGTCCTTTTAAAAGGAAAATTTAATTAATAATTTTCTAACTTTCAATTATTATTCATTATATTTTGATGAATACCTTCTGATTCAGAGGCTCTTTTATTATTTTCATTTCCATTAACATTAGGACTAACATTTTCTTCTTGTTCGGCATTATTATTTAGTCCCAAAATCGAGCGTACACGATTTGAACGTACATCAATTATATTATCGGTATAACCGATTTCAGCTAAATATTGACGCAACATTTGTCTACCCTGGCGCCAAGTAGTATTTGATACAGAACTGTAGGGAACTTCAGAATCGGGTGCCACTTCTCCACCCAATGAAGAGTCATCAGCTGATGGTTTCAATTCATTTAGTTGTGGTGGATCCGTACCATATTTTAAACGATAAAATTTAGCACGTTCCTGTCTAAGAGCATACTCTAACATCTTGATGCGTCGTGTTAAGTCTGATTTAAGACTTTCTAAACATTTCCTTTCGCCCAATAACATGGCTATGCGAGCCTATAAAGAAAAAAATATTTATGAAATTCAAATTTATAATATAATATAATATAATTGGGAAATATTTGTTGTAATAAAAATTAA
>JACGTJ010001549.1:2236-18327 GCA_014858695.1 Chrysomya rufifacies | reverse complement strand
AAATATAGATTTTTAATTATTATAATAACTATTAGAAAATATTACAGTCCTTAATTATTATTGTATATGTGTATGTGAATTGAAATTATACTTTGCAAGTCTTATAATTTAATAGTAACCTTGTTTTCTTTCTTGTTAAATACAATCTTAATAAGTAAGTACACAATTAAAATAATAAAACAATAGAATAATAAAAGTATTATATTTCGTCATATATCTTTTTGTCTGTTAAACTAATTATACTCACACAAATGTCCACATTTTGGACATTTTGAATGATTTGCAAAATAATCCATTACATGTTTTATATGACCACCATGTGAACAACCTTGACACCAGGCATATAAGCCTCTTACAATCAAACCACATATAGAACATTTTGCCGAACGCATCGATTTACATTTCTGGCAATACCAACCAACACTACCACCCATCGGTCGTCCACAATCACCACAATTTGTATGAACACCAGTGGATTTTTGATTTAGTTCACGTACAGATCTCAACCAGGAGAGATTCATTATAGTGCAGGCTTCATTCCACATTTGATAGCGATGTAATTGGTCAATGTAAGTTAGAAACCAGTGTTCCTTAAAAAATATTTTGAAATTTTTTAGATAAAATTTTATATTTTTTAAGCAAATTTTCAAAATTTTCTATGTTTATAGATAAATTGTTGTTTACCAAAAACTTTCTAAGTTTATTGAAAATTTTCTAAAATTTTCTATGTTTATTGAAAATTTTGAAAGTTGCTCATAGAAAATATTCTATGTTTTTAGAAAAATGTTGAAATTTTCTTTATAGCAAATTTTTTAAGTTATCTATGATTATAGAAAATGTTCTATGCTTATGAAAATTTTCACAGCTTTTTATATTTATGGAAAAATATCATAATCATGAAAGGCTTTACGTACAATTAACGCTTCTTCAATAGGCAAAAATTTACGATTTTCTCCAATAACAATAAGCACAGCCAAAGCCGTTTGTACATCGCCCACATCATTTTGCAACATTAAAGCATCGGCCAGAAATTGATGAGGTTCCCACAAAGGTACAGGAGGTACTGAAGACACTTTTAAAACAGCCGGAACATTAGGTGGCTACAAATAACAATATTAATTTAATACATTCCATTGTTTCTACTTTAATTTACCGGTGACTTTTCCCGATTCTTCGCTTTAATATCCAACTGAGGTCTAGCCGCTTGTACATCACAATGTAATGCCGTTTCTGGCAAAGCTAAAGCTTTTGTAAAATCCGGAGGACCCACATAAATGAAACCATTACGCAAACAATCAAAATTATCAAAAGTTATTTCAGATAGAATTTGTGATTCCGATAATATAACCGAACCATGTGGAGGATAAGTTTGTTTACCACTCGAACCACCACTATCCATTAAATTATCATCATCTTGTGATTTTATATCGATATGATCATCGGAACCATTAACATTATTATTTTTATTATGATCCCATTTTGAAACATCATTATTAACCACCTGGGCAGCACGTCTTGCATTTTGGGCATTCTTTTGATTGGAAAACGAATTGCGGTGTTCATATTTTTGTTTATTCATATCATTCGAAGCATAACAAATTTCTATAAAATTCCATAAAGTGGTGGCATTATGTTTGCCATGTTTACGACACACATGAGCATTTTGTTTGCACATATCGATAAGTTTTTTGCCCGATAACACTAATTCTCTGGCACAGCCTATAAAGCATTCGTGTTCTTTGAGTTCTATTGAGGAATTATCGGGATCAATGTAACCAATAAGCTAAAAAAAGTTTAAATTTAAATAAAATAATTAATATATTGAAGTATACTTACTGATGTATTTAATAGAAACTGACACATATCTGATTTACCAATATGAAATTGTTCCGATGTTATGGATTTTTGTCGGGGTCTTTAAAACGCATTTACAAGAGATTAAAATTGTATTTGATATAGGTTTTTTTACTACTTACAGCATAGTATTTGACTTTACCACCTGAGCCGCTGTCACCGGAAAATAAAACTTTAACTTATTGGCAAAAGATATATCACCTTTACGTCCTAAACTGGCACCTTGCACATTAGCTTTTAGAGCAGGTCTAGAGGCATCTTTAAAGGCATGTTTGTAAATAGTAGAATCTTTACTTGTAGATAGCAAACAATAAGGATCGTTGCCTTTCCACGCTATACCGGTAGTTACATCTGTATGATCATTGAAGGATGCAAAGGGTACAAAAGGACGACGTATGTCCCAAATATGTATACTATAATCTACCACCAGTGAACAACTAGCAATGTGAAAGCTGTTAAAGATAAATAGGTCTAAGATTATAAGGATTTAAGAGAACGTCAGCTTAAAAAAAATTTACGTTTTTTCTGGTCTCCATTTGACACGACCAACAACAGCTATAGTATGTATGGTATGTTCCAAAGATGCCTTGCCTTCCATGTTCCAAATCTGTGTGTGAAATTAAAAAAAAAAATTACACGATTGTAATTATTACAGCATAAATTTAAAGCGTCTTAATTGTTACATATTTTCTAATTTTGACTTAACTTTAATTTATTATGTTTTTTTTAAGAAAACAACTTTGAGTTCTTACCTTAATCTGTTTATCTCGACTACCAGTAGCCAACCAATTTTGTGTAGGATGCCAATCACAAGTGTATATAGGTTCCATATGAGCGGGGAATTGCAACAAACATTTATCGGTCCTACAAAACACAAATACTTTAATAATTTCTTCATTAATCTCATAAACCTTCCTACCTCCTTAAATCCCACAATTGTACTGTGCCATTTTCCAAAACCGCCGAAAATAAATTGTTACTATGTGGACTAAATTTAACATCTCTAACAGATTCGGAATTACTATAAAATGTACTAACAGCTTTATCGGTACGTGTGTCAAAACATTTAATAGTACCATCTTGAGAACCCGATATTAAAGTATTGGCCTCAGTATTATGAAAGGTCACAGCATGTGCTGTACGGCCATGATCATTATAAACCAACCATTGTTTTTGTTTGCCAAATTTCGATAGATCCCAAACGGAAACAACACCATTAGTTGCAGCAGTAGCTAAAATATTAGTATCTAAAGTACTCCAGGCAACATCATTGGAAGAATAGCTAAGATTTTGATTTTTGCCACCGCGCATATTACAGACTTCGGTAAAGCCATCATTGTTAATAGCAAAGACTTTGAGTACTACGAAAAGATTAAAACTTAATTAAAAAAAATGAATTTCTTTATATTTTACAAAATACTTACAACTTCTACCAGCCACCGCAATTTTATTGCAATCCCTGTTCAATACCAAGGCATTAGCATGACCCTCCTGACAAATGCGTAGTGAAACGGTGCCCGACTCTTCCAACATTTAAAGGCACTAAATTTGTTAATTAAAATAAATTATTGTCACACTTTTTTTTTTGTAAATTTACTTACTAAAACATAAAATACTTAAGAAAAAGATAATTATAAACAAAAGTGCAATTTGTCCGATAAAACATATGTTTTTGATAAGAAATTCTTCTTCGCCTTTTTCTTGTTCTCTGTTGTTATGCAGTTTATTGACAAACATTTCAATTCTCTTTGTTTTTATAAATTCTCTTTAATATTTTTTGCTTTTCACTGATAGAGATGCCAAGTTTACTATTTTTGGATTTACAAATGTAAATAATGAAAATAGCTTTTTTAAATAAATTAAAACATTAAAAACTTCTGATATTTTTCACTATTTATTGTTTAATATACATCTTTGATAACAAAGGGAAAAATAATAAGGAATTGTTTTGAATGCAAAGTATGTTTGAAGATAACTACAAATTTTGTATTGTTAGCTTTGTTTATCAAGTACTTTGATAAACTAGAAAAAAATGTACATTTTTGCATTTCTTTTTTTTGTCTATAATATTAATAAATAGTCTTACAAATTCGCATTTTCTCACATAGAGAAAAAGCAATGATTGTGTTAAGCGAATTTTATGACCCGTAATATCTCCTATAAGGCGTTATTAGCTTTAAAATAAATTTAATACTTGTAAAATGCAGTAAAGTCAAGAAATTTGTTATTTTGAACTGATATAAGCATACTTAAGATAATAATTGTTAGCTTTTAATTGATTTCTAATTTACTGGCCGAAAATGACCTAAACCATGAAAGACCTTTAAAAGTAATGTTACTTTTCCAATATGACAGATTGAAGTTCAGATTATAAATATTTTTGAAAAACACTTGGAATAAAATGGAATAGAACATTAATTGGTTAAATAAAAATGTTAAAAACACTTAAAATGGATTAGAGTCGAAAACTTTACTCCTTTAATATTAAAAGATTATTTGCGCACTCGATCAATATATTCCTAATTGATATGAAAAACTGAAATTATATTTTATGATCGTATATTTTATTAGAAATATAATTCTCAATTCATTTTGGAATATTTTTAATATTTGTAAAAAAATTTCATTAATGTAAATTTAGCGAACATAGTGCTTTGTTGTAATAGGTTCGGTAATCATAATTTGTAACTTAAAATTTACCTAAAACAATTAAAATTTTTTTTTTAAATTTTTGTGACTAAATATTTCTTATAAATGCGATTTTTAAACGTTTATTTGTTTGAATTAAATTATATATTAGAAAACAAAATATCGAACTTATTTGTATTTGTTTTCAAAATTTCAAATCTTGTGTTAAAAGTAATATTTTCATAATATTTGTATTATAATAACATTTTAAAACACTAGTGAGATTAAAATTTGGCTTAATTCATGAATCTTGGTAACCCTTTAATCGTTTTCATTTTGTTTTGTTCGTACTTTACAACGGCAACGGCGACAGTAGCCGGATTCTATGGAAATTTTCTCAAATTTGTTTTCTTTGCTTTATTATCAAAATAATTTGTTTTAATTGTTTGTTATGCATTAATATTTTTCCAGTGTTTTGTTTATTTTTCTTTTACAACTTATTAAAGAGCAAATAACAAAATAGAAGAATTAAATTTATTACATAGCACCTTCAATCAAAGCTAGAAAGTTTGTGCGATTTATTAAAAAAGCGCTAGAGTGTAAGTGATAAGTGAAGTGGAAGCATTTTGAAGAGACCTCATGCCGGACATTAAAGTAACACCTTTGGGTGCTGGGCAAGATGTGGGACGTAGTTGTTTGCTTTTGTCGATGGGCGGTAAAAACATAATGCTGGATTGTGGCATGCATATGGGCTATAATGATGAACGCCGTTTTCCGGATTTTTCGTATATAGTACCTGATGGACCAATAACTAGTCATATTGATTGCGTTATCATTTCCCATTTTCATTTGGGTAAGATAAATAATGAAAGGAATTTGTTTTTAGATTTTTTTCTTAATGTTTCTCATACTTGTAGATCATTGTGGCGCCTTGCCTTATATGTCTGAAATGGTAGGCTATTCAGGTCCTATATACATGACCCATCCCACAAAGGCGATAGCTCCCATTTTGCTAGAAGATATGCGTAAAGTGGCAGTGGAACGTAAGGGTGAATCGAATTTCTTTACTACGCAAATGATTAAAGATTGTATGAAAAAAGTTACCGCCGTGACTTTGCATCAAAGTGTAATGGTAGATAGTGAATTGGAAATAAAAGCCTACTATGCTGGTCACGTGTTGGGTGCTGCCATGTTTTGGATAAGAGTAGGTTCCCAGTCAGTGGTGTATACTGGTGATTATAATATGACCCCAGATCGCCATTTGGGCGCTGCTTGGATAGATAAGTGCCGACCCGATTTGTTAATATCAGAATCTACTTATGCCACAACTATACGTGATTCCAAACGTTGCCGTGAAAGGGATTTTTTGAAAAAAGTTCATGAATGCGTGGCCAAAGGAGGTAAAGTTCTAATACCCGTTTTTGCCTTGGGTAGAGCTCAAGAATTATGTATACTTTTGGAAACTTACTGGGAACGCATGAATCTTAAATATCCCATTTATTTTGCGGTTGGTCTTACGGAAAAAGCCAATACCTATTACAAAATGTTTATCACTTGGACTAATCAGAAAATTCGCAAAACTTTTGTAACTCGCAATATGTTCGATTTTAAGCACATTAAACCTTTTGATAAAACCTATATTGATAATCCCGGCGCTATGGTGGTCTTTGCTACACCTGGTATGTTACATGCCGGCTTATCATTGCAAATTTTCAAAAAATGGGCTCCCAATGAAAATAATATGGTTATTATGCCCGGCTATTGTGTACAGGGTACTGTGGGCAATAAGATTTTAAGCGGTGCTAAGAAGGTAGAATTTGAAAATCGACAGGTGGTGGATGTGAAGATGTCGGTGGAGTATATGAGTTTTTCAGCTCATGCTGATGCTAAAGGTATGTTGTCAAAAATTAATATTTCTTTTATTGTAGCTTGTTGATTGAGTTGATTATTGTGAATGATTTTTACATCGTAATGGGTTAGGGAATTTGATAGTACAAATAGCAAAGACACAATCTATGTTGCCAGAACTTTTCAAAGAGAGAAGTGATAATTTTTTTTACAAAGTTTATTATTGAAATGTAAATCAAAAAAGGAATTTCTGTTTAAGTCAAATTAAAAATGTTTTAAATTCGAATTATTTTTGAAAATATAAGTTTATTTTCAAAAAAAAATTAAAAGCAAGGGTACAACTGAGAATATAAAATATTTCAAAGGAACGGAATGGAATTGAAACATTTTAATAGAATAGAAAGTTGACTTTACAGATTTTTGAGTATAGATTTTCTTATATATATTTTTTGAATTATTTATATTAATAGTTATTATTAAAATTAATAGTATAGTCTTTAAAATTTATAAAATAATTTCAAAAAATCTTATAAAAAAACTTATCTCAAATCTATTAAAAACAAATTATCTTAAAGGCATCATGCAACTTATACAAAACTGTGAACCGAAAAACGTAATGCTCGTCCATGGTGAGGCAGAAAAAATGCAATTCTTACGCACCAAAATACGTGAAGAATTCAATATTGAAACCTATATGCCAGCAAATGGTGAAACTTCTGTCATTTCCACACCAGTTAAAATACCAGTAGATGCCTCTGTGTCGCTACTCAAAGCAGAAACTCGCATTTATAATGCCCAACCCCCAGATCCAAAACGTAGACGTCTAATACATGGTGTTTTGGTTATGAAAGATAATCGTATAATGTTACAAAATCTCACAGAAGCCTTAAAAGAAATTGGTATTAATCGTCATGTTATGCGTTTCACTTCCAAAGTTAAAATGGATGATCCAGGACCAAAAATTCGTACCGGTGAAAAGCTGTTGGCTTTATTACAGGAAAAATTAACTGGCTGGACAGTAACCATGCAAGAGAATTGTACAATTGTTGTGGAAACGGTAGAAATTAAAATCGAAGAAGATGAAAAAGATCATAAACATAAGACACTATTGATAACATGGACTAATCAAGATGAAGATATTGGCGCTTATATATTGAATATGTTACAAAATATGTGTTAGTTAATCGATACAAAAAGTTGAAGAAATTTATAAATATATAATTAAATTAATAAAAAATAAGTAATTTTTACTATATTTCTGATTATATTAAGCGAATGAATGAAGAATAGTTTGAATTTTTTTTTTTGGTTTGTAAATTTTAACGACTGAAATAAATGTGAAAATGTTATAAAATGTTGTTTTTTTTTTAACATATAACACAATTTGGAAATTTATTTTTTGTGCTAGAAAAAGGTAGAATATAAGAAATAAGTTAAATGGTGAATTCAAAAATTATTAACAGTCATAGACAAATTTTCATATTTAAATATTAATTAGTATAAAAAATAGGTTGGAATGTTTTTGTGATTACTCCAATAAAATAAAACAACTATAATCAAATATATCGTACGGTTTATTTGACAACTAGGAAATTTGAAAGTGTACTGTATTGAATTCGTCAGTTTGAGAAAATTGAAAATATCTTTCTTAAATTTGGAATTTTACAATTTGTTTCAATTTCAATATAATAAGGATTGTTAAAGATTTCAAAACAGAAAATATTAAAATCTTGGAATAATTGCCACCACAATTAAATTTAATTTTTCACGTTAAACATGTTTTAAGTTATAGGAAATAAGCAATAATCTCTCATAAATTATATTATAACAAGGTGTCAACTTTGCCACCCTTGGATTAATGTCAATTTATCACTGTTACACATTTCGTCTTGATCTGTCCAGGGGTTAGAATATACCATTTGGACCTTTTTGCAAAAATTTAATAGAAAATTAAACATACAACTAAAATTTTATGTAAATTGTATGTGAATATTATATGTAAATATTTAAAAAAATGCGTATAAAAGTAAGTTTTTGACATTTCAAACTTAAATATCAAAGAAAATATAGAAAAGAATTCCAAAAATCAATATATGTATAAATCCACAAGCAAGCTACTCTAAAAATCCAGCTAATTACTTTTTTTAACCACAGAAACAAAACAAAAACGAAACAAATGTTTGTTAATTTTAATAGTCTGCCAATTTGACACCGCGAATCGTGTATAAACATAAAATGTCAAACGACACAGATGACACAAAGTTTAGTTGTCAAGAAAAAGAAATTCGCATACGTCATGAAAAGTTTGTGAAAAATTAAGAATTTATATAAAATAATGAAAAATTCTACAATAAATTATACATCAAAAGAAACTTTAATTTATAAAGTTTAAGTGTGGCTAAAAAAATTTCGGGAAACTAAAATTTTAAACGCTAAATATTGTTTGAAAACATTTTGATTCCAACTAAGGTGACGGTGTAAAGAATACGAGCAAAGTAACAGGAACGTAAATTTAAAGAAACAAAAAAGAAAAAAGCAACAACGTACGAAGGGCGATCATAAAAACAAACGGGAAAAACAAAAGAATTTTTTCGTTTTTTTTCTGCTGCAGCAGCTGTTAAATAAAAAAGGGGAAAAATTGCGAAATTTTTGTGTGAATTAATTGAAATAAAATAAAAACGACAAACAAAGAAAATATAGAGAAAAAATAGTTAAACTCAAACATATAAGAAATAAGAGCAAAAGTATTTTAAAGCATTTTTTTGTGTTAATTAGAAATTTGTAACAAAATATTTGGCCGACGAGCAAAGCACATGATGTGGTCGTTCTTCTCGCGCGACTCCTCTAAGGATTTTCCCTATGATATTGGTGAACCCGTGGCAGGCTTCGAAGCACATTCCATATGGACTTTACATAAAGCTAAACGTAAGGGAACATTAGAGGAGGTGTCCGTATTTGTGTTTGATTTACGTAGCGGTTCCGATGCCAAGTGCGAATTGGCTAAGGCCTCGTTAAAGAGATTGAAGACTCTAAGACATCCTAGTATATTACAATTTTTAGATTCATTAGAAACTGACAAAATGTTATACGTGGCTACCGAGTTGGTTGAACCGTTGGGTACACATATACAAAAACTTTCTACAGAAGGTCCACAAAAAGATTTGTACTTGGCCTGGGGTATATTTCAAATAACGGTAGGCAATTGTTTCATGAATAAAGAAATAATTTAATTAATTTTATATTTTTATATAGAGAGCCTTATCTTTTCTAAATAATGATGGCAGTTTAAGGCACAATAATGTTTCCGTTTGGTCGGTGTTTGTTAACTCTTCTGGTGAATGGAAACTGGGTAGTTTGGAATATGTCTCACCTGCAGATGGCAATCCCATGCCACCTATTAAAGTGCCACCTTCATTGGAGGTTTATGATCCACCAGAAAAAAATGATCAAACTAAATTAAAAGCGGCCACAAAATGGTATTTGTTTTGTTAAAAGTATTAATATATAAACTAAGATGTATCTTTTTTTAAAGCTCTGCTGATATGTGGGGTTTGGGTTGCCTTGTATGGGAATCTTTTAATGGACCTTTACGTTCTCGTGGCAGCCTCAAAGACATTGATAATATACCCAAATCTTTACAATCTTTATATTGTGAATTGGTCGGCGCTTCTCCATCAAATCGTCCTAATCCTGCTGATATTATTACTAGATGTCGTAAACCTGGTGGATTTTTTAAAAATGATTTAGTGGATACTTTGTTGTTTTTGGAGGAGATACAAATAAAAGATAAGGCTGAAAAGAATCGTTTCTTTTCGGGTTTAACTTTACATTTGGACAATTTTCCAGACAATGTGTGCAAGTAAGTATTTTGTAAATGGTGATGATGTTGAAACAGTGATAAGCTTAACCTATTGTTGTTGTTCTTCTTATTTTAGACACAAAATTCTACCACAACTGATAACGGCGTATGAATATGGTGATGCTGGCTCAGCTGTATTGGCGCCCATGTTTAAGGTATTTTTGTGTTTTAAATTTTAAAAACTCTTGCATTATGTTTATATATTTCTTTCTTTCTGTTTTTTTTTTTTAAATTTGTGTTTCTATAGGAAGTTTTCAAATTTTAAATTTCAATACAAAACTTTTGAAATTTTCAAAAATGTTCTTTCTATGCGAAATTTATGATTCTTTATATAATTTTCGAAAATTTTTGTTTCTTTAGAAAACTATATTGCTTTAGAAAATTTGTGTTTATTTGAAAATTTTCGTAAATTTGTGTTTATTTGAAAATTTTCAAAAATTTGTGTTTATTTGAAAATTTTCAAAAATTTTGTTTATTTGAAAATTTTCAAAAATTTGTGTTTATTTGAAAATTTTCGAAAGCTTGTCTTTTTTTTAATTTTCCAAAATTTGTGTTTTTATAGTAAATTTGTATTTTATAAAAATGTATGAAAATATTTATGATATAAAATTTTCTTTTTCTTTTCAGTTGGGAAAACTTTTAGACGAAGTCGAATATCAAAAACGTATTGTACCCTGTGTAGTTAAACTTTTTGCCTCTACAGATCGTGTAACACGATCTCGACTCTTACAACAATTAGAATTATTTATTGCCCATCTACAGCCCCAAGTCGTGAATGAACAGATTTTTCCCCAAGTAGCTCATGGATTTTTAGATACGAATGCCACCATTAGAGAGCAAACAGTTAAAGTAAGTATAACAAAGTAAATTCTTAAAAAAAAATATAACTAATTAAGTTATTGTAATTCCCAAAAACAACAGTCAATTATACATTTGGCTCCTAAATTAAATTATAACAATTTAAATGTTGAAGTATTAAGACATTTCGCACGTTTACAAGCCAGAGACGACCAAGGTGGTATAAGAACAAATACCACAGTATGTTTGGGTAAAATAGCACCGCATTTACATCCGCAGGTTAGTTCAGTTATTTTTCCTCAATAAACTAATAATTTAATTAATATTATGTTTCATTTGAAAAGGTACGACAACGCGTTTTAGTATCGGCTTTTATAAGAGCCATGCGTGATCCTTTTCCACCAGCACGTGTAGCGGGTGTTTTGGCCTTAGCAGCTACCCAACAATACTTCCTGTTAAAGTAAGTTAAATTTGCGTATTCATTTGATTTGTATTAATTATTTAATAATATATTTGCAGTGAAGTAGCAAATCGTGTCTTACCTGCATTGTGTTCGCTTACTATAGATCCTGAGAAATCGGTACGCGATCCAGCCTTTAAAACTATACGTGGTTTTCTAGGAAAACTTGAAAAAGTTTCTGAAGATCCTAGTCTCAGAGAAACTATGGGTAAATCTTTATAAATTACGTTTTTATTTAAACAATGAAAAACTTATGTTTATTTTACAGAAGCAGATGTTCATACTGCTACACCATCGATTGGTAATGCAGCAGCTACATGGGCGGGTTGGGCTGTAACGGCAGTCACCTCTAAGTTCTACCGTAGTCAAAGTGATTCCTCCAGACCCCGACCTCCATTAACCGGACGTAATTTATCAAAACCAGCATCGTTAGGTAAGATAAAAACAATAGAAATTTTTCGATAATTTCCGTTTCCATAGAAAATTTCCGATAATTTCGGTATTAGTAGATTTTTTTTTTATTTTGATAGAAATTTCATAAAATTTCGGTATAATAGTAAATTTTCAGAATTTCACTTTTGAAAGTAGATGATAGAAAATTTTCGAAAATTTCGGTTTTGATAGAAAATTTTCGAAAATTTCGGTTTTGATAGAAAATTTTCGAAAATTTCGGTTTTGATAGAAAATTTTCGAAAATTTCGGTTTTGATAGAAAATTTTCAAAAATTTCGGTTTTGATAGAAAATTTTCTAAAATTTAGATTTTGTTAGATTTTTTTTTTTGAAAATTTTGGTTTTGATAGAAATTTCGATTTTGATAGATAATTTTCGAAAATTTCGGTCTTGATAGTAAATTTTCGAAAATTTCGGTCTTGATAGTAAATTTTCGAAAATTTCGGTTTTGATAGAAAATTTTCGAAAATTTCGGTTTTGATAGAAAATTTTCAAAAATTTCGGTTTTGATAGAAAATTTTCTAAAATTTAGATTTTGTTAGAATTTTTTTTTTGAAAATTTTGGTTTTGATAGAAATTTCGGTTTTGATAGAAAATTTTCGAAAATTTCGGTTTTTGAAAATAAAAATTTTCTTATAAATTTATAATATTATTCAATAATTTTCACTTCCAGAGCAACCTTCTAGTAGTAGTTTATCAACGACCACCTCATCAGTAACGTCCATGACATCGTTGGAACATGAAAGTAATGATACATCAGCTTCGGCCTCTGATTATGGCAACAATGATTGGGACAATGAAAATTGGGGTGAAATGGATGTAAGTCTGACACACAGAAATAAAATTTATGAGTATAAACTTTACTTAATTGTTAGACATCACAGGATCCTAGTTCACCAATGGCTGGTTCTCCCAATAATGGTCCTCTAAATGCCTCTAGCACATTAAATGAAGTACGAGATGGTTGGGATAACGAAGAATGGGGTAGTCTGGAAGAAGATCCGGTAAATAAATTCATTATTTTTTCCGAAAATTTCTTTAATTAAATTTTGTTAAAAACAATTTTAGGGAGAGGAAGAAGCTCAAGAGCAGGAGCAACAACAATTACAACAACTACGACAATCACCTTTAAGACCGCATCAACAACAATTGCAACAACACCAATTGAATGAACTAATCGAACCTTTGGCCAAGCTTAATTCACATAATACATCACCCTCCAAACAACAATTATCAACGTCAACGACGTCTTCTTTATCAGCTAATTTACGACCAAACGATTTATCAGCAAATTTATCTTCTCTGAGTAGTAATGCATTGAATGCAACACATTCTTCAACATCACCATTCCTCAATTGCAATAACGTTAGTCCTCCGCAACAGAAATCACCACAACATCATGTTAATAATTCAACGAATAATGCAAATTGGAATAGTGATTCATGGGCAGATGGTGAATTTGAACCAATCGATGAACCTATGACGGGTAAGTGGAAAAATATTTTATTTTTTTATACAAATTTGGCATAATTGCTTGTCATATGTTTTTGCGATTCCTTTTTCTATGCTTGCGTTATATGTTTTAACTTTCGCCACATTTAATTTTAAACAGCACTGATCATGATGATTTTTTTTTAATTAACCATTGTTTCACATGAAATATTTTATGTTTTATCTCATTTTGTTTTATTTTATCATTAATTGTATATAATTTTCTGAATATTAATTATTAATTTAAACGCTTTACAATAATTTTGTATGTATTCATATTATTCTAAAAGTATGTGAATTAAAACTTTTAACTAACATCATTTTAAGAAATCTGCAATAATTTTATAAAAAAAAAAACTTTTCTGTCATTATAAACTTTTCATCCTTAATTGAAAAATTAAAAACAAGTTTTTGAAATTTTGTACATTTTTAATGTTTAAAGAAAATTTACAAAATTTTCTCTATTAATAAAAAATTTGCGAAACTTCCTACGTTCACAAAATTCTCTAGGTTTATAGAAATTTTGCGAAATTATAGAAATTTTTAGGGTTTTTTATGTCTATAGAAAATTTGCGAAAATTTTCTATTTCTATTGAAAATTTTCGACAAGTTCTAGGTTTTTAAATAGGTTCGATATTCAATAACAAATTTATTATTATTTTTTTTTTTCAAATTTCAAATTAACAGAAAAATTTTGAAATTTGTCGAAATTTTCTATGTTTATATTGAATTTTAATAACAGAACATCGAAACAAACTTTCTATGATTATGGTAAATAATTTCAAAGTCTATAGTAAATTTTCCGTAGTTTCTATGTTAACATAACAATAAACTTATTTTCTATTTCTGTTGAAAATTTTTGAAAGTTTATATGTTTACCAAAAAAATTAACTTATTTTCTATGTTTATTGAAAAATGTTCAATATCTACACAAAATGTTTTTTATGTTTATAGGATATTTATTTCTATTTTAAATTTTCTATGTTTAAAGATATATATATATATTTTTTTTTAAATCTTAAATTTTTACATTTTCTTTATTTATAAAAATTTGTCAATATTTTCTATTTTTTGTTTCCACTATTTAAAAATCTTTGATGTTTATAGAAAATTTTTTAAATTCTCTATGTTTGTAAACAATTTTTGATATTTGCTACCTTGATAATCTATGTTTAGAGAAATGTTTTAGAAAAAATCTATGTTTTTATTTCGATATTTTCTATATTTATAAAAAAGGTAGGGTTTTTAAAAATGCTCGGTTTTTTATGTTTTTAGAAAAATTTTAAAAAATTCTATGTTTTTAGAATTTTTTCTCGAAAATTCTATATTTTTAGATTTTTTTTTTCGAAAAATTCTATGTTTTTAGATTTTTTTTTTTTCGAAAATTCTGTTTTTAGAAAATTTAGAAGTTTAGTGTTAGAAAATTGTTTTCAGGAAAATTTCGAAATTTTAAAAATGTTCCTGGTTTAAAAAAACTTTGGAAATTTTAAAAATGCTCTTTATTTGTTTTTAGAAAATTTTTCAAAATTTCTATGTTTTTAGAAAATTTTTCGAAAATTCTATGTTTTTAGAGAATTTTATGTTTATGTAAAATTTAGAGTTTAGTTTTTCGAAAAATTCCAAATTTTTTTCAAGAAAATTTCAAAATTTTAAAAATGTTCTGGAAAATTTCTTATGTTTTGAGAAAATTTTTTTATTTTTACATAAAATTTTCAAAAAGTTTAAGACAAACGTTTTTTTTAATATTTAAAATTGCAGATTTCTATATTTTTATTTGCTTAATTATATGTTGACTCATATTTATTTGTTTATAACAATTACTAATAACTACTTTTATTTATTTATTAATAAATTGTATTGAAAACATTTATTGTATATAATTATTTTTGAAATGATGCTAAAGATAATAACATCATAATTGCACGTTTTAATAATTAGAAAAGCATTAATCATCAACACATTCTTTTTTTGTTGGAAAAAGAAAAAAAAAACATATTTTTAAAAATGAAAATGAAAAATTCAAAAATAATATTTTAGGTAATTCAAAACTAGATGAAGCACGACGAAAACGCGAAGAAAAGAAATTACAACGTCAACGTGAACTTGAAGCACGACGTGCTCAACGTAATAGTGGTCCAATGAAATTGGGCGCCAAAAAGCTTTAAAAACTAGCATTTAACTGTCAGTTTAAAACAGTTAATTGTTCAGTTTTATTTGTGTAACTAAACTATAAATAATTTTTAATAAAACAAAACAACAAAAACCAACAAAACATACAATTTTTTTCGTCTATACATACATAATAAATATATATTTTTTTCTACATTAATATTTTTTAGCTTAATTATGCAATATTTAATATATTTAAATATAAAAAAGAAAACAAAATAAATTGCATGCCAGAAAAAAATAAAAATAAAATATTTATCAAAAAAACTAAAATATTAAAAAACAAATCTACAAATGTTTAGAGAAAAAAAGTATAAATACTTTACGCATTGAATGCGCCAACAAACAAATAAAAAAGAAAAAAATATTAAAATTAAATTTAAATAAAAAAAAACAAATCTCCCTGTTTAATTTTTAAACAATTTATAAGATTAGCTTAATTTAAAATGTTTTTTTTTTTTTTTAAAAATAAAATGTTCTTAAGATATTATAATTATTTTTAAAATTAATTAATACAATTATAAATAAATTAA
>JACGTJ010001539.1:9115-21151 GCA_014858695.1 Chrysomya rufifacies | reverse complement strand
TGAACTAGAACTGAACCAGAACATAACTAGAAATATATTTGAGCTAGAACCGAAATAGAACCAAACTAGAATTAAACTAGAACTAAACTGGATCAGAACAAGAATTGAACTAGAACTAATATAGAACAGAATTAGAACTGATATGTAACTGAACTATAACCGAACTAGAACTGAACTTAAACTGAAGTAGAACGAGATCTAAACTATAATAGAGTAAAATTGAAACAGAACTGAAACATATATAGATCTTAATTACAGCAGAATTAAAACAGATCAGAAAAAACGGAACTTAAACTAAATAATAAAATTCGTATCGTCCAAGCTTTATAAAATCAGCCAAAAATTTTCCGAAAATAGCTTCAGGCTATATCTACAATATGTAATATATATTCGTAATAATTGTGTTTGTCTTTAAATCTATAAATTTCTTGTAACATGGATCTAAGCTTTTGATAGCTTCTTAAACTTCTTAAACAAACTTATTGTTCTGTTTTAGATATTTTTATTTTAATTGAAAGTTTACAAAAAAATACATTAAATTAGAATAAAATCTATAATATAAAAACACAATTACTATATGAAAAACAATAGAAAAAAATGAGTCCTTAATGACCTACACGATCTCTGGGAATCAAACGTAATTCAGAACCGTGTTTCAAAAATACATTGCCAGCTGTCTGTTGGGGACTAATGCCAATACCATCATCCGTAATAATGGCACTAGTGGCTGCTGGCACTTTAAATTCTTCAGCGGCAAATTTAAGAACAGCAGTGAATGGTGTAGCCTCGGGAACACTTAAAACTTTGAAGGGCAATTTAGGATCCGATGTTAGAGTAATTTTAAAGGTAACTTTCGACATTATGGTAAATAAGTGAAATAGGAATTACAAGCTGCAAACAAGAAAACAAATGTTAGTGACGTGGTCAAAATTTGTATTTACAAATAATAATATTTCCAAAGCAATGGATAAGTTTAAAATTAAAAAAAAGAAACACCTTCAAGAAAAACAAATGAAATTTATGGAACTTTTTTATAAATTTATTTAATAAATATATTTTTTCTGGCTTTTTGTTAGCTTTAATAAACACTTTACCTTAATTTTACTACAAGGTGTTGGACTATTGTGAATGATTGTAGTTTGGTAGAAAGTTGACATGTGTCATTTATTGTTTTCACTTTTATTAAAGCAGAGTTGTTTGTATGACATTTAAGACAATATACAATGTTTACAATTTTTGGGACAATGATTTCTAGTTGAATTATTAAAATTGTAATAAATTATTTACTTGTATATTTGTAAATGTTAAATTTATAGAAAAACTCACCACCTAAGCCTAAACCAGAAGAAAAGAAGAAATCACGCAAAAAGAAACCTGAATTAACAGTATCAGACGCATTTCGAAATTCTTATTTGGAATTTGTACAAGAAGCTGTGGGTCAAACTTTGCCAACACCAAATATATTCTATGATCCTGTTGACTCCAGTGATACACCACATTCAGATGCCGATTGTAATACAACATTTGCAGAGAAACGTAAAAAGTTTTCATACAACAAAGCACCAGCTAAAAGAAAACTACCACAATCATTAACCATAAATGTTAATTATGTTTATGGTAATGGTTTAGATATAACTACCACATCAAATACATCGTCCTTAACAAATCCTACATATACTATAGAATATCCAGGCAATAAAGAAAATACTCAAAAATCTACTACAACAGCTAAAAATACTAATACTTCCACTACCACTTTACAAACGAATAATTCTAATTTTAATCTTAATACTAGTAATAATAGCCTACCAGATTCTACTATAAATAGCAGCATCGATTTGACACAAAATGATCCAAATAATACAACAACAATAAATACTGAATGTCCTGTAATAACTTACAATTTCGATTGGAGAACTAAAACTTTACAGCCAGCATTTGAGACTAGTAGTATTATTGAAACAGAAACAACAGAACCAACATTATGTAAATCTCCTCTTACACATACACCGGTTGTTGAAACAATTACAGATAATTCAGTAACAACACTTGCAAAACCAATTGCTGCCTTTTCTCCTAAAAACACTGATGCTAAAGACTGCAATAGATTGGACAAACAATCTAAATTTAAACGTAAATTTAAAACGTCTAAAAAACTTGGAAATATCTTAAAGTTAAATAAAAGAATTCAATTAATAGCTTCCAGCTATCGTCAAAAACGTTATTTAAAACGACGTTGTGAACAATTAATTACAACATATTCTTTACATTTGGAGAATATATTGTTGCAATATAAAAATAAACCTTTAATACAATATTATTATCGTAATTTTAAAGCTTTAGAATTATATACAGAACTTTTGAAAGGTTTAAAGTTGTATTGTTTGAAAAATTTTAACAATATGTCTCAGTCCAATTCAAATAATAATAATAGTCCTACCACATTAAAACGTTCACGTAATAGTAATGCCAATACAGAAGATGATAATAGTCCTTCATCGGCACGACAAGTAAGAAAATTAAATCGACAAGAAGAGAATTTTAGACATATGCTACTACCAGATTCACCCGAGGAAACAAATCGTAAAGATGCTAGTAAGTATTAAATAGATTTAGAAATTTGATTTATATATAAATTAATTTTTTTGTTTTTTCGTATAGTTTATGCTTTTAATTTCTATGAAAAAGTAGAGGAAGCTTTTAAAGCTTCCAATAGACCAGAAGACTGTAAAAAATTTAATGCCATATTAAAATCTTTTGACCCGAAAAAGGATAAAGTTTCAGATTTATATTACGTAAGTTTTCTACAATGTTTAATGTTTCTTTACATTTATGTTAAACAAGTNNNCTTTGCATTTATGTTAAACAAATTTTTCTTTTTGTGTTTAGAAATTGGAAAAACTTTTTCTACCCGAACATCCAAATTTAGCTCAAGTTTTTCTAACATTTTTGTTGCCCTCTGAAGCAGCCGAAATAGGCAAATTTTTTGAACATTTTATGATCAATAATATGACAACATTTATAAATAAATTGAATATATATTTTAATAAGCAACCCGCACAAATACGTAAAATCTATAATTGTCTTAATGATTTGGCTGAAGATCCTGAGATTACAATGAAAAAGATAGAAACAAAAATTTTACCATTACTTAAGGGTAATCAGTTTTTAATTGATTGGTTTATGCAACAATTTCCACAAAATACACCACCAGAAAGGTAAGTTGTTCTTTTGAATTGCTGAAGGATTTCGTATTAATTTGAATTTCAATTTCCTTATGTTTAGATTATTTTCTAAGCCAGAACAAATTAATCTTAAAGATCATCAAAATAATCGTGTTGGCGAATATATAGAGACTGTAACAGATTTAATGGATTCACCCACAAATGATGGTCAACAGCAGCAACAAAGTTGTCAATTGAGGGTAAGATTTTAAACTTTGAATACCTAAAATCTTTAATTATTTCTATATTTCTTTCTCTCTATTAAATTAATTGTTTATTTTAGTATATAAATGGACGCATTTTTTATGGATCCAAAATGTTATTACCCGCTAAATTATCATTTATGGCTGCTTCCTGCAAAAGTAAAACACTAACAACTGAAACCTCCGCATCTTCTGCTGGCATTTGTGTTCACGGTATTAGAGATCATGGCGAGAAACGTTTACAGGCAGCACAAGATTTAACTTCAACACACACTAACACCACTGAACCACCCTCCAGCGATGACCAAGATAAATCCGAAGAAGAAGATGTTTCAAAGGCTTTAGTTATTGATACTACAGCCGATGAAGAGGACAGTTGTTCTTCGATAGAACCATGTGATGAAGCGACTTTAAGGGCACATGCTGCCAGATTAAATCCTACGGTTTATAGTTCCACTTGTTATGCATCAGCTAATGCCACTAGTACTCCAAATATAACAAATAATTACCAAACACATCATCCAAATGCTAAAAAGACTTCGTTGAATTTCAATGAGGAAGTAAAATTATCACCACGTAAAAATTATGTTTCATCAACTGCATCATCGGCACAAACAAATTTGTCATCACCTTTGGCGACAGCAATTTGTAATTCTCCCATAAATTCCAAAGAAAAACGTAAATCTCCGAATAAGAAAAATCAAAAATCTCCACTAAACACCAATAGTCATAAAACTATAAGAACAAATTCTTCGAATATTGCTGTACAGCCGATGGTAGTGATACACGAAACTAATTCAGCCATACAATGTGCCAAACGCTTAAAATCTCTAATTGGTGAAGAGGCACAAGGTAATGAAACTAATGAAGAAATTATAGATTCAAAAGAAATCATACAAATAGTGGCTAGAACAAAAGAGTCCCTACAAACGCAAGAAATTGCAACAGCCACTACTGAGCCGGCCGCTATATCTGATGAAGTCAAGGAAGAAGAGGATCTAGAATTTATAACAGAAAACTCAGCACTCAGTCCTAGTCCTTTTCCCTGTCTACGCATGGATACAGATTCGAATGAAGAGGACGCTGTTAATACCACACCACCACCACCAGCACCAACAGCAGCTGCATCAAATGCACCGCCCAGTGATGAAGATTCTAAAATTGATATAGTCTCCAGCCTAACTACCAATTCTGATAAGCCTACAACCTCAACAGCAGCCTCCGCAGAAAAGACCACCACAATTTTACCTTTAAATGCTGCCTGGACTAGAGATGAAGATAAAGAAATACTTATTGAAATGAAATTAGGTTCACAAAATCGTCAAGAACTTTATCAACGCATTGCAGAAAAACTACCTAAACGTACAATGTTTGAAATAACTTCACGACATCAATTTCTCATGGATTTTCTATCGAAATTACAAGGAAAATAATTTTTCTTCTAGAGTTTAAAAATATTTATTATTAATTGTTAATAATTTTGTTTTTTTTTTTAGATTAAGAACTACGCAAGTTAAATGCGTTTAAGATTTATAAGATTTTTAAATACTAAAATTTTCATTAAACTTTTATGTTTATGATGGGCTTCAATAATAAAAAAAAATGTTTATTGTGTGTAAACTTCGAAAAAAAAGAATAAGTTTTTTTTAGAAATAATGGTAAATAATATAAAATTATAAGTTTCTTGTGAAAATTAAAAACCAAAACCAAGTGTGGTACTAGAGACATTCAGTTACCGTAGTCTCGTTATGAAGATTTTTTCCAAAAATACTCACTGCGCTTTTCAATTCCACAATGTGCTTTAAAAGCTGCGATGTTTGATGAAGGGGTATTTATATTAAAATCTACATTGGGAAAATTACATTTTGTTTGGATTTTTATAAGAACATTATATAAAAATATAAAAAGAACAAGAATTTAACCTGACACTTCATATCTGTTGTTGTTGTAGCAGCAAAATTACAGGCTTTCAGTTTTGTTTTCCCGCATCTAAAAACTTATATATATTTCAGGTTAGATCATATTTTTCTTAAGTCTTTTTATTATTTTTGATACATTTTATACTTTTTTGGTACTTTTTATACCATTTTTCGCATTTGGTACTTATTTGGAATCTTGGTACTTTTTTTATTCCATTTTTCGTATTTACTTTCTTATGCGCTTCAAATTAGTAATGGGGTCCTATAAGGACAAATTTAACGTTTTATTAAAAAGAATCTATATGAAAAAGTACCAAAATTATGTACTATTAAACTTCTGATTTTCCAAAAAGCACTGAATCTACAATTGCTTGTCTAAATTTTATCTTCATTTGTTAGAAAAGTACCAAAATTTAGTTCTTTTTTTATAGCCGTTAGCAAAAAATTATAGGAGTACTGCGTTTGTCATTCGGTTTGTAACATGTTGAAATATTCGCCTAAGACAACATGTATGTATTCAGGGTATTGGGGCAAGATTATAAGTAAATCAAGCTATATCCATCCTTTTGTCTTTTATTTTTTCAAATCAAAATAACTTCTTTTTATGGCTGCACTGTGTGGTGAAAAATAAGTCAAATTTCAGACTGCTGTAAGAAGAACTGGTAGCCGATTCCTAGTGGATCTCGGTGTTATTGGGGTTCAGAATCCTGATAACATAAAAGGTTTTGTGCTAGGCTTAGATTGGTTATTTGAACCCAGTTTGGTGTAGAGCCTTCCTTTTCCATAGCTCTCTCTTTTTGGTGTCTACAATTCTATCCCCCTTCTTTCTTCTCTTTCCTATAATTCTTTCTTCTCTCTTTCTATTTTCTTTTGAAGGGATCACAATGGATCCGTATGGGTCTCCGAGTAGAGTTGCTGCAGCTGTAGCAGCGCTCTTCTCTAATCTAATCTAAGAAGAACTGGGTCAAAATTACGAATGCTATGAGAACAATCGCCAAAATCGCACTTTTGCAATGATATAGTGAATACCGAAAGACCTTCAATCGAAATAGTACTCCTTATTTAATGCTGTAAGATTACACTAAATCTGTAATTGGTTTATCATACCGTATGGTTAATGCGAGTACTCAAAGATTATATGGAATCTGCCTCACTATTCTTGAGGCACATTGCATTCACGTTCTACGATCAATATGAAAAGATTATAATTTAAGGACGCTCTGTCGAACTCTTAGATTTATAATGATAGATCTAAGCAGAAAACGGAAGTTGGAATAGGAATCTTTATGGCTTACAGATAAATGTAGCATTTCACACAAACTATAGCAATAAAACGAAAAGTAAAGTTTCTGAGTTGTCACTAGGTATATGGTTAGATATAGTGATTGTAATTGACAGTAAATCTACCAATATAGTCGTTAAATGGCAGACATTACACCGCCTAGAAGGATCAAACTTTACCAATCCTAGACACACAAACAAATATTTAGTTTAAAATAAAACACTACTCACATATGCTAATAGAAAATGTTAATAAATTTTAATAATTGTCTTTTTTAAAAGTTAAAAGAAAAATATTTAACAATTGAAAGAACAAGTAATAAATAAAAATACCCCATGTTAATTATTTACATTTCCCTGCACCAATCTTTTGCATGTGCACTATTAAATCGAACAAACGACAACAATAACCATATTCATTATCATACCAAGCGATTAATTTATGAAAATGATCATTTAAAGAAATACTAGCTTTAGCATCAAACACTGACGATATGGAATAGGTATTAAAATCTGAAGATACTACTTCATCTTCCGTATAACCTAATATACCTTTAAGCGAACCTTCAGCAGCAGTTTTAATTTCTTTTTTTAAATCAACTGCTTTAGCTGGTTTATTTAAACGTACAGTTAAATCCACAACCGAAACATTTGCGGTGGGTACACGAAAAGCCATACNNTTTAGTTCGGGTATTACTTTACCAACTGCACGTGCTGCTCCCGTTGATGCTGGTATAATATTTTGCAAAGCACCACGACCACTACGCCAGTTTTTCTTAGCACTATCAACGGTAGCTTGAGTAGCTGTTAGAGCATGACAAGTTGTCATTAAACCTTCAATTATACCAAATTTTTCATGTAAAATTTTGACTAAAGGTGCTAAACCATTGGTGGTACAAGAGGCATTTGAGACAACATTCATTTCCGGTTTATATTGATTCAAATTAACGCCACACACAAACATGGGCGCATCTGAGGAGGGTGCTGATATAATCACCTTTTTTACAGTTCCTTTTATATGTTTACTAGCTGTTTCTATGGTTAGAAATTTACCAGTAGCTTCTACAACATATTCTACTTCAGCATCAGACCAGGGTATTTTTTCGGGTTTCAATTCGTTGAAAATTCGTATTTTTCTACCATCTACTATAAGATGTTTATCATCTGCACATATTGAAGTATTTAGGCGTCCATGAGTGGAGTCATATTTTAATAAGTAGGCCATATAATCCAAATTAATCATGGGATCATTAATGGCCAAGACACAAGCATCTTTTTTTAGACAACGTCTAAGAAATATGCGACCAATACGTCCAAATCCATTTATGCCAATACGCGACATTTTTCTCTTATATAAATTTCAAGATTTTCTTTGGAGTTCTGACAAATTGTTTTACCTTTTTCTTAGTTGAATTCAGTTTGACAGACATTTCAAAGAAACAAATACCTATAACTCCTCACCTACTTAATGAAATTTGTTATATTATTTTTAACAAGTAGTTCTAATGCCAACATTTGCATTAATAATACTCCGGCAAAGGAAATTTTAGTAACTTACACAAAACTCATCAAATTGGAGTTAAATATGTTATTATATTATTCGATTTCCTTTAAATTACATGTTTATATTGTTTTCACTAATACTTAACTTTTAATATCATTAACATCTTTGGATCATACCACACTCGAAGAATTATCATTAAATTTAACCGATGAAATACTCATTATTTCATCATCACCACCTTCCAAAATTTCATCATCCGGATCATTTACAATATCATCCAAGGTTGGTGTTTTAATGCGATTTCTTATGATTATATCACGATCAGCTGGTGTTTGTAAATGCAAGGGATTCGTAACAATTTCACAACCATCAATATCCCTGCCATGAAGACCTAAAGTTAAATTAACTTTGGACTGATGACCAGCAGTTAAATCACTAGCAGCTGTAGACAATTGACCAGCCGATGTACGTACAGCTGAGGCTGGTGGTGGCTTTAGACGTGAGGGATCAAGTAAGGAAGGCATTTTTGTTGCTTTTAATGTACGAGCTGGTGAACTTTTACGTGAATTATTAAAGGGTTTTAATTGTTTGGCTCTAAGGTAAACATATTTTCATAATTACAAAACAATTTACAAGCATATGTACGGTAAAAACTTACGCTTCTATTAGTTTTAATAAAAGTCTATGATATGCTTCATATTCATCACTGCCAAATTCATTAGGATCATGTCGTGCATGTTCATACATATCACAAAATTGATGTATCATACGTTGGCCAGTGCCATTAAGGCAAGAGGATAAAGTGGTCAAAAGAAATGCTCTTAAGTTATCATAAGGATGTCTTGTGGATCCGTCATATTTGGCTATTTCACGCTCTAAATTATAATTTTAGCAACAATATAGTCTTCAGTAAATATCTATAGAAAAAATACCTAAAATTTTAATATCATCCACTGCTTGCATACGATAATAATAGGGCGGTAGAGGTTTATCCTTTTGCAATATATACTTGTCATCATTCCACAGTAGTTTAGGCTCCTGTGAAATTTTTTGTATACAATCTAAACGTCTTTCAATTTCTCTTCTTAAAGTCTAAAAGATAAACAACAAGAAAATTTATGCATTTCATCTTTTTTAGTTTCTGCAGTCACTTACTTTTTTTGCATCATTGCCCACCGGCACATGCGGACCTCTTCTGCTCCTTAAGGTGAAACGCATTATTTGCCTTTTGGCAAATATAAATAGCATTACAAATGTCAGGACCCCGCCTCCAATTATAATTATTATCATAACACCCGACAATTGCTCCATTTTGCTGCTGCTATTATTATTGGCCAAAGATCTTATTTTATATGAAACTTCCGAAACCTTATCCAAATCCTTTAATTTTTCTAGATATATACCATCCATAGACACAAATTTAATTAGTTTTAAGCAATTTAATTCACAACTTATATATTTAATTTATATTTTTCCTAAAAAAAACAAGACTTAATTGATTTTTACATTATTCTTATTTTGGGACACTTTTTCTACTAACAGCTGATGTTTAATCTTTTGTCGTAACGATTGTGAATAATAGAGAATTGTTGATAAGAATTTATGCCCAGGGATGATAAATTCTATACAGTTGTGTTGTTTTTAATTCACTTTACAGGTATGGCAAAATATGGGATTTGTTTATTAAACGAAAATGTATTGTAAGTTGGAATTTTTTGTAATCAAATAACAGAAATTCAACAGGTTTAAACTTTACACTAATATTTCAGGGCATTAAAACATTATACTTCATTCTTTATACTTAGTATTAAATGATATACTTTGTTCGAAAACTTTGTTTTTGCACCATTTTTCCTAATAAATAATAATAATAAAATACTAGTTGAGTAAAAATTTCTTTAAATTGGGTGTAGATTAGTCTTTTAGTTCAATAAAAAAATTGTTTATTTCAAATATGTTGCACTTTGGACGTGGTTCTAATTCACGTACATGGTCGTTTTTATCATTTGATTAACCCTTCTATGTACACATTGTAGTTTCTAGTTCACCTAAAATTGTAAAAAATTGCTTAAATATGTTTTTGGCATTGAAGTGCTCCCAGTTTTCAACAATTTCAATTTTATAAAAATTTTTCCAAAAATTAATTGATTTTAAAAGTCTGGCATCTTATTTGTGTCACACACATACGTTTTCATACAACTCTGCATTTTAATGCGTCACTAAAAAATGTTTACATTTTTTGTTGTTGTCTTCAACCTGTACTGACTACGTCATAACGAAAAAAAATCTAATTGGTTTTGTTGTTTATATTATTTTGTGTAATTTGTTTATATTTGTTAATTTTTTTTTAATCAATAAATGTATTTCTATTAAAATCATTAAAAAGTGTTTCATACAGAAAAAAAAGAAAACAATAAACATGTCTGAAGATTCAATATTATATTCATCGACACCAGCAACCCACAATCAAACTTGCTCTAACACTGCTAACACTAACGCGGCTGGCGACAAAACGAATTGTATTGTTAGTTCCTCGTCTAATTTTTCATCATTTAATCTACATATAACCGCTTGCTCTTCTCCATATACGACACAACAAAGTGTAAATAATTGTGGTAACCGTCATCAAACGTTTAACAGTAACATTCACCACCAAAACGGTCGCAATCATTTAACGGGCAAATTAATCGGTAGAAATCTATTTCATACAGAACATCTAAAAGCCAAGAAACTAAGCAATTTGGGCGTATTGCTGGACAAACGTTTAATTGCACTATTGGTGTTATTTGTTAGTATAATAGTATTCAACAAAATGGTTATTGTCACAAGTAAGTACTTTGAATATTGTACATGTACAATAGGAAGTGTGAATATGTTATATTTAAATTCTAATTTAATTATAATTTGTTTCTATGTATGTGTTTCTGTAGAGGGAACTACGAATTTATACAAATCAAAGAAAAATAATTTAAAAATTGCATAGAGTTTAGTTATTTTTGAATGTTCAGGGTCATTTGCACAGAAAAATTTGTTGCTATTTAAATTCTAATTAAGTATTTCGATATCGTACGCTTTTTTCAAATATTTTCTATGTGTGTATAAAAAGTGCTTGCTGTTCATAATAAAAATAGAAAATACAAAACGCATTTGAATGTTGGCAAAAAAACTATTGATGATCTCACTCCATTGTTGGAGGTTTTACACAATACACTTTACCTCTTCCCTTAAGAATATTCATTATTGTCCATAATCTAATTTATATTTGAAACATCTTATAAGACTTTATTTTTGTGTATAAATGTAATGATTCAATTGTGTGTTGTTGTTATTATTCTTCTTTTCAAATAGGAATAACTTGAATTTTGTTTTTGTATAACCATAACGGTATTGTCTTATTTTTAGTATGACTTAATATTTGTAAAACACTTCCTATATACAAATATATGAACATATGTTACTGTATATATGTACATGTATGTAAATTTGTATATATTTTCGTGTTACAGCTAAATACAAATTTTTGAAATACTTCCAAGGTTCTTTCTCCGTTCGATGAGAAAAAAAATGTAAACAAAAGACATACAGTCAGTGACAAAAAAACACAAAACTATGTGTATGAGTGTGATGTAGTATATAAATAATAAATATATTTTTATTCTTATTGGCTATAAATGCATTTAGCATTTTTTTCATAATTTCAGAGCATTTTATTTCAGTCCTGAAAAAATGGGCTACTATTTGGAAAAGCTCCTAATAAAATCTGTAGATTTCAATAAAGCTTAATATTCAGAATGATCATAACTCTCGTGTTAGTAATTCTTATTAAATTTAATTACAAATTTGAACTAAAGTAGAACTGAACTAGAAGTAAACAGGTACTGAACTAAAACTAGAACTGAACTAGA
>JACGTJ010001531.1:34509-45373 GCA_014858695.1 Chrysomya rufifacies | reverse complement strand
CGAATATAATCTTACTTGTTTGGTATTGAAAATGGTCAGGATTGGATAATAAATAAAAAGGTTATGTAACAAAATCCCATGAAAATCTGTAATTGTGGAGCATTTTAGTGCATAATAATATGTCATAAATATGAAACGGATGAACGTACAGAGATGAAATTTAAGGTCAATCTAGTAACGAGAAACTAAGATGCAAAAAATGGGAGTGACACGCTCATTTTTGGCCCGTTCATGAAAATATCCCTTTTTTCGCTTATTGTGCCCTAAATATGAAAGGGAAGAAAGTACAAAAATGAAATTTTAGACTGACAGCTAGAGAGTAGAAAGAAAATGAAAAAAAAAAGATGTGAACCGCCCACGTGCAAAATTTTGGTTACTTTGTGATATAATATGTCACAAATGTGAAATGAATGGAGGTAAACGATGAAATTTTCGATGTATTGTTAAACTTGGCAAAAAAATAAGGCGTGTTCTGCCCACTTTTCCATACCTCCATTAAATCTGTTATTTTTAGATGATGGGTATTAAAGATTCGGCCATTTCTTATAAACATTTTTAATAAACACATAAAGCTTCCCCCTGTCGCTCTCTCTCTCCCTTCCTACCTCTAGCACTTACCTACAATACAGCCAGGATATGTGTTAGCCATGCGAAAAGCATAAATACAAAAGGACTTAATTACACATTTTGTAATTACAGTGAATTACAAATAACAGAGGAAAAAAAATCAAAATAAACTAAATAAAAAATGAACACAAACAATAACTGAGAACAAAGAGCATAAATAAACAGTATGTATAGCTGTTACAACGTTACAAACATTACATATGTTAATAGGTATGTATGTGTATGTATTTGTATGTATGCTATGCACTTAATTATTTGCGTAGGTTTTTTTTTTCTTTGTTTACATTCCTTCTTTAAATTATTACGCATCTTTTATGTCCTATTGTATGAATCCTGCGAACAGTGAAATTGAGAATATAATAAAAAAGAAAAAACATCAACAAAAGGAAGTAAACAGACAATTGTAAATAATAGAAAACAAAGGAAAAATTGGTTCAATTAAAAATTACTATACATAATTAAGAAATTAATTGAAAATGCAATGGAAAGCAATAATATTTTACTTCAACAAAGGCAAAGGAAACAAAAACTTATTTTTTATGGAATTTTTTTGTAAATATTAATTTTTTGAGGTTATTTTTGTAAATTTTTTTTTTTGTGAAAAAATTTTCATAAAAGTTCTTTTTTAAGGAAATTTTCACAAATTTTCTTTTTTAAAGAGAATTTTGGAAAATTTCCTTTTTTAGAATTTTCACAAAATTCTCTTTTTGCAGAAATTTTGACAAAATTTCGTTTTATAAGGAAATTTTCACAATGTTCCGTTTATCAAGAAATTTTCAGAGGAAATTTTTGTAAAATTTCCTTTTTCAAAGAAATTTTCACAAAATTTGCTTTTGCAAGGAAATTTTCACAAAATGTCCTTATTTAAGGAAATTTTTACAAAATATCCTTTTTCACGCAAAAAATATTTTCACAAAATTTCCTTTTTTAAAGAAATTTTCACAAAATGTCCTTAAGGAAATTTTTACAAAATGTCCTTTCTTAGAGAAATTTTTATAAAATGTCCTTTCATAAGGAAATTTTTATGAAATTTCCTTTCTTAGAGAAATTTTTACAAAATGTCCTTTCTTAAGGAAATTTTTATAAAATGTCCTTTCTTAGGGAAATTTTCACAAAATTTCCCTTTTTTAGGGAAATTTTCGCAAAAGTTCCTTTTTTTTGGGGAATTTTCACAAAATTTTCTTTTTTTAGGGAAATTTTCTCAAAATTTCCTTAAAGGAAATTTTCACAAAATATCCTTTTTTAAGGGAAATTTCACAAAATTTTCTTTTTTAAAGAATTTTTCACAAAATTTTCCTTTTTTTTAGGAAATTTTTAAAAATTTTCCTCTTTTTAGGAAATTTTCACAAATTTTCTTCTTTTAAGGAAATTTTGACAAATCTCTTTTTTCTTCTTTTAAAGAAATTTTGAAAAATTTCCTCTTTTAAGGAAATTTTAACAAATTTTCCTCTTTTAAGGAAATTTTGACAAATTTTTCTCTTTTAAGGAAATTTTGACAAATTTTTCTCTTTTAAGGAAATTTTGACAAATTTTCCTCTTTTAAGGAAATTTTGACAAATTTTCCTCTTTTAAGGAAATTTTCACAAATATTTCCTATTTTAAAGAAAATTTCACAAATTCTCATTTTTTTAAATGGAATTTTTACAATTTCTCATTTTTTTAAAGGGAATTTTTACAATTTTCATTTTTAAAAGGATTTTTTACAAAATTTCCCATTTAAGGTCATTTTTATAAATAAAAAATGACAATTTCTTACCACTCTAACAAATTAATCCAAAAAATTATCAGCTGGCCTTATGATGTCACCTTCAAGTAATTACATCATGTCAGTGAAGTTGTTTTGAAATTCGGTGGCAATATTGGTCACTAACAGCTGTTTTTGTTTACTTTGCTCTTATTCTTTACAAAATAAATTTGTAAACATAAAAAAAATATAATTTCTGTGAAATTTTTAAACAAATTTGTAGCTTTTTGCTTATATCTAAATGAAATGACTAAAACAAAAGAACTAGTCAATTATGTGTGTATTAATTGTGGCCAAAAGGTTAAGGAATTGTCTAAGAAATACAGCAATACAATGAAAACTGTTAATTGTGTAAGTTTTTTTTTCTGTTGAATTAAAGTTACCGGCGAACATTTTATTTTTTAAATTGTTATATTGAAATAGGAAAAATGTCATAACGTAGCCGATAAATATATAGAATTTGAACCAGTTATTATTTTAGTGGATTCTATGTTGTTGTCCCAACAGGCCTATAGACATGCCTTGTATAACAGAGATTTTAAGGTGGTTTCCATTATATTAAAATTGAATATAATTTCTAATTATTTGTTTTCTTTTTAAAGTTATTTTGGAAATTATCTTTAATGCTACTACTTTTGGAATCATTTACGTTATGGCGTGAGAAACGTGAACAAACTGAAGTAGATTTGACGCATCCCATAATGGTTAATGAACACGGTTTTTATTTATGTTGTACTTTAAATATTTGTGGTAAGTACAAATTGGGAAAATCATCTACATATTAAACATTGTTTTCTTTTAGATTATTTACTTTGCACTTTTCTTCTACTGCTGGCCTCCATAAGTTTACGCAAAAATATTTTCATAAATATGGATCTTAAATCATTTGGTTTTTTATTACTAAAAGCCAATGTTTTGGCAAGTTTTTCAAAATTCTTTTTATTGCCCATTATGTTGTGGCGTGAAAATACTACTGATTTTGGTGCTGCTCTACATCGTACTTTGGTCACCGGTCATCATTTGTGTTCTTTGATATTTGTTTATGTTGTGGTCTCAAGATTTAGAGTATTACAGGCGGCTTTGGTAGTTTTACCAGTGTATATTATAAAGGAATTTTTAATGCAACATTTTTCGTTATATATGGAAGAACAATTTGCTCAAAGTTGAGGGAGAAGAGAAAATATTTAGTTGAATTTGTACGAAAATTGTTTTTTAATAAAAAATTTTACTTTTGAAAAGTTAATTTGAAAATAATAAAATTTGTTTGCCAGAAAAGTTATGTAGATAATATAACATACTTTTAGGAGATAATTTTATAAAATACATTGAGAGAAAAAAGTATACAAATTGGTTATTTATAAAAACAAATTTTTGTAAAATTTTTTGTTGCAGGGCGAAGTTAAAGTCTGGGGTGAAAGAGAGATAAATTTATCTGTGGTAGATATATAAACACAAATAAATACCAAAAATCCAACTGGAATAGGTAAAATTAGGATACAAAGGTAATTACTTTCGCAACATTGTGGACTTAAATACCAACAGAGTATCCTGGTTAATGTTGAAAACTGTCTATGTATGTAAGAGTCCACAAATAATAAGAACAAGTATAAAGTTTCATACCTTTCATTCTCACATGGAATGATACTACGAATAATTAGAGAGATTTACGTTGGTCACTTGTATATCTTTAAAATCTGAATATGTATCCTACAGTAGTCAATAGTTTAAAAGATTTAAAAGTTATGAGAATGTGAGTGGTATTTCTGTCACTATAATAACAGATTTCAAACTATAGCCTGAATTCAAATACTAACATAGACTTCTTTTTAATAATTTGATCCACAATTACTATGTTCCTTAACTTAATCAACTAGAAGTAATGTTTTGTATTATTAAACTTACATCTGTAACATCTCTTTAAGGTTTTCCTCCAAAGACACACTTATATATGGAACATTATAATCCAGAGTAGTATCATGATATATTTCTTATAAAAATTCCTGGGTTTTTTATTCCTCTTTTATGCTACGTATGTAATGTATTTTTCGATTCAAAGACTCTGCTGCGTTTGAAATATTATCCAACTAAAGTCTTAAAAAAGTTTTCGAACTTTATAAACATTCCTCAATGGTATAGTGATTAGTATAATCCGAACATTTAAAGAGAAATAATAAATATAGTTTGCACATTAGTTTAATTGGAAAGGTTTTGTAAATACTGCTTTTAAACTCACCTTCGTAGTAACAGCTTTAGGCATACTCCTTAATTCAGAGATATTCTTGTATTTGACCTAATTTTTTACTGAATCATACTACGATTTAATTCTTCCAAGTAATTAGATTTGTGGTTAAATTTTATGATTTGTAGAAAAAAGGTGCCAAAGAAAAAGTACATTTATACCAAGTTTGCCTGTTCAGATTCATTTAGGGAAGGACGATGCCACAATCATTGAATCTACACCCGGAGACCCATTGTCATCCCTTCAACGAAAAAAAAAGATTAAGAGAAATGAAGAGAATAGGAATTGTAGAAACCCTATAACTAAAACAAAAAAAAGACTACACTGGTTCGATTAACCAGTCTAAGCCTAGCCCAAAACCTTTGATGTTATCTTGAATCCCAAGATCCACTAGGAATCGGCTAACAAACCATTTCTCCCCGCGTTATCGCCGGATTCTGGGTCTTCAATATCTTCACACATCTTTCATTCATTTCACGGGCTCTTACATTGCACTTAGTTCTCATTACGCCTATTGTGCAAAGACCTGTCATAATATCTAGGACCTTTTCTGCACTATCTCTATCCATACCCAGTAGTGAATTGGAACTAGCAACGTTCAGTGCTGGCCATATTACCCTTGAAATTTTCCAGTCCACTCTATTCCTCCATTTCAGTTTAGAGTTGTTTATGTTCTGCTTTTTGATAATCTTGAAAAAGAAACCTATAGGTGACAAAACTTCACCTACACAATTTGAGAGAATTATCTCGGAATCCCTTCTGGCTAGTTCGTCCGCAATTTCATTGCCTACGATGTCATTATGCCCCGGGACTTAGCATAATCTCAATGTCCTTTTTACCATTTGTACTCTAAGTGCAATCTTACACGCATCAACTAGACTAGATTTGGTTTCAAGAGAAACAATTGCCTTGAGTGCAGCCTGACTATTCACGTAGAGAGTTACTTACGAATACATACTAGCGCTAGTTAAGATCAACTCTAAGGCTTTAATGATACCTAGAATTTCAGCTTGAAAAACGCTACAATTGTGAGGTAATCTGTACGAGCACTTAAGCCATAATAAATACACCTGTACCAGTACCGATGTCGAATTTAGAAACATCAGTAAAAGACTGCCAATTCGCCTGCCAGGATGCTTTATTAAAACTTACCACTTGATTTCAAAATTGTTAACAACACTAAATAAGATTTTTTAAAATTGCACTAATAAATTTTTGTTTTTTTTTTTTTTAAATATATTTTCTTTATATCTGTTTGTTATTATTAGTTTATTAAGTCGGTTTTTTTATTATTATTGATTTATTTATTTAATTTGTGTTTAGAGTAGGTGTGTTTATGTTTTTTTATTATTTTCTTTCAATTATATATTGTTAATAAGTTGAAATGGTTTTATTGTTTTATTTTATTTCTCTTTTTTCTCTATGGTTGAAAATTTGTGTTAAATCCTGTGTTACTTATTTATTAATTTATGTGTTTTGTTGGTTTTTGTTTTTTGTTTTTTCTTGGTTTATAATAATTCATTTTAAAAATATGTCTTATATCACTAGAATTCGTTTAGTTTATGAATATTTGTTTTATTATTAATATTATTTTAAATTTTGTAATCACTTAAATATTAGGCTTGATACTCTCAATTATGGTTTTCTTTTGTTGTTGTTGTTGTTGTAAAAAAAACTGTTTTAAATTTGAGTTTATTGGCTGCCTTAAAGATCATTTATGCTTATTTTTTTTCTGGTTAAAATGGCAGATTGTTTTTGTTGTTGTTTTTGTATTTCTTTCAATGAGTTCGTTTTACTGTAACCTTTCTCTAGGGTTTTATAAAAAAAAAATATATATATGTGAGCTTACAAAAATAAAAAATTAATTAATTAATAACTACTTAAAACATAAGGGAGAAAAGGGGAGGGGCAGGGCTTTTGAAAACAGTTTTGATTTGAAATTTCTAAATATTTTTCTTTTGTAAACCATAATCTTTTTAAAAAAGAAAATTTTGTGAAAAATTTCTAAAAAATTTAAAAAATAATCTAAAAATTTGTTTAAATATCTAAAAAGATAAAAAAAATAATTCTTTATCAAACTTGAGAAGAATTTTAAGTTTAAAAAATATTTAAATAAAAAAATAAAACCTAACTTAAGATTTTTTAAGGTGGTGTTGATGTTTTTGTTTTTTTCTTTAATATATAAATAAAGTTAACATAAAAACGTTTAGTTTTAGCTTTTTAAAAAAAGATCTTCAAACTCTCTTGTTTACCAATTTCTATTATGTGTTAAGTTTAATTTTATCTTAAGGATTATTTTGTTTTCTTCCTTCAATCACCTTAAATCATTTCTTATATTGCTTACAATATAGTTTTATATGTCTATTAATAATTAGCTTGTTTTTTTTTCTATAGAATTATATATACTATATATTGAATTGTTAAATCATTTCGTTTTGTTTCTTCTTAAATTTGCACGAAAATGCCTTTCATACTTTAATCGTAATGTTTTTGTTTTGTTTTCCATTTGGGAGTTTCATATTTTGTGTGTTTAACCTAACCAACATCTAGAGCGTTATTATATAATTTCTCGCTTAAAGGCTAACTCATATTTCTTACAACAATTGTATATTTTTAAGGGGGGGGGGGGCCTAAACTAACTAAGAATTATTTTCACCCTTTGTTTTTCTTCTCATTTTCTTATTTTGCTTAATTTTTCTCTTTACGTTCATCTCAACTTCACTTAACTAATAGTTTTTGTTTATCAACTAAAATAATATCGCTGCCACAAAAAACTGATCACATGGCGGCTAAATTTCTTGGTGTCTTTAGGCTCTAGGAGGTCATATTCCATGATGATGAAGAGGAACATGATGAACAATCGTCACTTTCGGGCGTTGCATTGATATTATGTGGTGCTGTTGGTCCCCAGATGCGTACTGTTGAATCATCACTGGCTGAGGCCAGTAAAGAGGGATAAACAGGATTCCATGAAACACAATTGACGGTTTTGGCATGTCCCGCTAATTTGGCTAAGGGTTCTTCACGTTTTATATGCCAAATACAAACATGTTTGTCTTCACTACCGCTGGCCACAAAACTTTCATTGACGCCACCAAAACATGAATGTATGGCAAAATTACTTTGTCTTATGCCCTGGAAACTGCGCACAATACATTTGTCTTCTATATCCCACAAATGTAAACCTTGACTGGAAACATTAAGTAAAGCCAAACGATCAGCAGAATTAACCGAAAATGTCATAATCGGATGAGACTCTTTGAGTACATCAAAATCTGTGCGTGGGTTATCGAAATTGTAGCTAAAATTTTATTAATTAATTAATAATTTCCTAATTTATTCCATTCTTCTTTCTTAAAACTTACCCCCTTATGCGATAATGATTATCTGCGGCTAATATAGTCTTATTATCTGATCTGAAAGCTACGCTATTAATGCGTACTCCCTCCCATGATTCCAGCACCGTACCCTTAAGATCACACAAATAGAATTGACCCTTTTGACCGCCACATACAAAACGTGTACCATCACGATTGAAGGCACCGCATGACAGACTATCTTCTTGATTCATATGATTCATTTTCATCAATAAACGTCCATCATCTACATTGAAAATACAAACTTCTGTTGAGTCTTCCGAGCCCACTATTAATACCAATTTTGAGTCAGGACTCCAGCTTATAAAAGCAACACTAACTTGTGATTGACAATCCAAGAGACGTCTTTGTTTCAATTGCAATTTATAGGGATCAACATCCCATATAATAACGGCACCATCCTTGCTACCCGTAGCCAATTTAAGGCCATCGGGTGAGAATTTACAGAACCACACTTCATCGCAATGGTCTGATAAAATTTGTATGGTTTGCAGGGGAAAACCATCGGTGGCACAACAATGATCCGTTAACAATGAAACATTTTGTAAATTTGTTTCCCAGGCCATATCGTGAAACATACAATTCTGTGTTTGCAATTCCACAGCCTGTTGCAATAAGGTGCGCAAACGTCTGGGAGCCATCATAACCGATGGCGGTAGAAACGTTTGTAAACGTTCCATAACCAAAGCACGCGATAAAATACCTTTGCCTTCCCATTTGGCACGTTGATATAAATCGTGATTATTAGAACACATCATGTACGAGGACAATTGGTGGACACGTGAAATATTATGTTGCAATGGTGTTAACTCATTGCGTAAGACATGTAAAGCATCCAAGGGACAACCATCATCTAAATTTTCTAAATATTTTTGTTCCAACAAAATAAATTTCATTTCGGTTATGGTTGAAGGTTTGCCATTGTCTATCAGGGGTTCAAGTTCCTGTAAGTAAAATAGAAAACAATATAAAAATTACATAAACTGTTTTTTTTTTTTTCATATTTGTTATTAAGACTGATTAAATTGTTATCAGTTAATAATTTGCTATAAATAACAAATTATTTAAAGATTTCTTTACGTTAAATTATTCAAGAAAATTGCAATCAAAACAAAATACTACAAAAACAAAACAAATGAAGGTAAATTACACTAAGCTTTCTCTCTCTCTCTCTCTTTCCTTTACTTTAACTCTCTTGCATGTTAGGGGAACAATGTCCTCATAGTCAGGGATGGCAAATGGTTTATTTATTTTCTACTAATTTACTTTATATAAACTTGAGTAAAACTGAAACTGAAGTAATATTAAACTAGGACAGAAGTTGAACTAAACTAAAACTGAACAAAAGCGGATCTAGTATGCAAGTAGAACTACTAGATTGGGTATAAAACTGAACTAGAATTCGAATAAAACTAATGTAAAGTTCAACTTTACTGGTGTAAATCTGAACGAGTAACAAATTAGAATTCAACTCAAATAAAAGTGCACCAGAATCTAATTGGAAATGAAGTAGAACTAAGCACGAACTGAACAAGTGCTGTACTAAAACTGAACTAGAATTGAACTAGAAATGAACAAAAACTAAACTAGAACTAGAAATGAACTAGAACAGAACAAAACTAGAACTGAAGTAAAACTGAACTCGAACTGTATTAGATCAGAACTAGAACTGAACTTTAACTGAATTAGAACAGAAATAGAACTGAACTAGATCTGAACTAGAATTGAACTAGTAGTGCGGTGTAAGTTTCTAAAAATTTAACAAAGGGCAAGTGCGTTTTTCAGTATCACTGTGCGTACTGAAAAACGCACTTGCCTTCAATTTTGGCACAGATTCATTTTAAGGACCAACCTATTAAAAATGATTACGATCGATCAATTTTCCATAACAGTTTTATGAGAATCGACTCCTTTTTTTAAAGTTGATGCCTGAATGATGTTTTTTTGATACAAATATGATTATCATTGTGATCAAACTACAGGTCGCAATTTTAGCGAAATTTGACATTGAGGCCTAAGAACGAACGCTATTAAAAGTGGGCAAAAATCTGTCCATTATAAATGACCTCCCCTAGATATGAGGTTTTAATTCCATAAATCACTAAAATTTGTATATATGTGAAATTTTGTATATATATATATAAGTATTTAAGGGATCTCAATATATGTCTTAAACTTAATTTCAAACGCCTTATTATTGCGCTTAGCTCCAATACAAAATTATCCACAAAGAAAGGAGCTTAAACGCTTAATACCATTAAATATCGAGATAAAATTTTGCACATAATACTATTTTTTCTATACAGGGACAAAGTCTGTGGAAATTGATTCTAATCAGACCATTATTTTACTTAGCCCGCATATACAAGCCTGTTTTTAGTATGAAATGATTAGATTTTTAAAAACGAACAGTTCAAATTTTCATTACACATTCTACATTATCGTTTAAATCTAATCAGTTTTTCAGGTGTTAACATTTTGCAAATTTATCTGGGGATAGATCAAATATATTTCTTATTTCAATAATTTCGGAACTAATTGTAACACTTTAGACATATTATATCACAAAATACACCAAAATCACGTATTTTTATGGGTGAGCAGACCACACCCATTTTTTTCAATATTCTTCCTACTATCAAACAGTCAGTCTGAAATTTCAACTTTGTACGTTCTTTCCTTTCATATTTAGGATTAATATGTTTAAAAAAGGTATATTTATATGAGCGGGCAAATAAATGGGTCAGAGGTCACCCACATTTTTTGCATCTTAGTTTTCCGTTATTATATATTATGTCTTACCTTAAATTCCATCTTTGTACCTTCATCCGTGTTATATATATGACATAGTATGTACTAATTGGTTTTTGTCCCATA
>JACGTJ010001531.1:0-11119 GCA_014858695.1 Chrysomya rufifacies | reverse complement strand
TGAACTAGAACTGAACTAGAACTAAACTAAAACCGTACTAGAACTAAACTTAAACGAACAAGAAATAGAATTAAGTTAATTATTAGATTTAAAGTTGTTTAATGTCAAATATCTTAAAATCTTCTTTTTCTAATTTGTGAATATGTCACATATAATTTTAAATTAAAAAAGATAACAATTTCTTTCTTTATTAAAATCAATAACATTTTAAAGCTTTGTCCATATACATACCTGGAATAACGTTTCGAGTAGTTATCTCTACTATAACGATCATATTCATTGGCACGCATATTACGCGAACTACTTCGACTATCATGTCTGCCACCATGATCACCATAATAACCTTGCGAATTACCAGCATTACGTACATCATGCATTTTTCGCTTCTTATGAGGAGGCGTAGAAGGTTGATGATGATAATAACGATCGGTGTCTTTGTATTTGTGACTCTCTGAGCTTACGGCTGCCGCTTGTCTTGAATGATAATGATGATTTCCAGGTGTGCCACCAGCAATATCTGGACGTCCATGATGATGGTGATGATGACGGTGATCATCTTTAGCGGGACTCATAACAAAACGGGAACTGCGCACTTCCCTTCCTGAAACAGATGTACTACTACCACCGGCATATAAAGGAGGTGTATGTGGTGAATGAGAATTTGGAAAACGATTTTTAGAATTGGAAGTACGTGGAGGTGTACGATGACGTGCGGAGGCGCCCATACGATTTGTTACAGTCACCTGTAAGCCCATTTTATTGTTATTGGGTGCAGATGAAGTAGAGGAGGCAACACCCGCTGGTACTGTCATATTAGCCGTTTCGGAATAATAACTATTATTGCTATCAGGCCGTATAGGTGGTGGAGTATCCGACGATCTTGGACTACGTTGTTTAATGGGTGTGTATGTTGGATCTGAAGGACTTTTGGCCGCTATAACACCCACTGCTGGTGGTGTATAATGTCTTAAGGAGACATTTGAATCTATTACTTCATCTAAATCATTATCCGATATAGGTTCAATACTCGAAAAGGATTTGGTACGTTTCTTTTTGCGCTTTTTCGACTTACGATTACGCTTATGTTTTTTGTCTTTTTTATTTTTCTTACGCTTCTGCCGCTTCATTTCAGCCTCCAATTCATCAGTGTCAATGGTATCACTTGATAAATAATTCAATTCCTCATCCCATTCGGAATCGAGTTTTTCTTGTGATTTATGGCTGGCAGAGGGTGGCGTCAAAATGGAGGAACGACGGCTATCTATTTTATGACGTTCTTTCTCTTTACTGTCGAGGCCTTTGTTGGTTGTATGCAATTCGCTAAGATTAACTTTGGTGGAGGTGGGTACTGGTGATCCCAATATAATGCGTCGTACATGATTGGGTGATAGACGTGATAAGCTATCGAAACTATCTTTTCGTTTATTTCTAAAATTTAAAAGAAATGTTAGTATTCTGGCGATAAAAGGATTAGGAAACTTTTAAAAATTTAAATAACTTTAGGTTTTATTAAATCAAATTTTAATACTTTTTTGTTACACCCACCTAGAGAAGGCGTGATAAAGTCTTGCGTGTTAGGACGTGTAAGTAAAAAATATTTTGGTTTAATTTTTTTGTATTGAACAACAAAAAGAGAAAAATATAAAGGAGAAAAATATAGTTTTATATTAACAAATTTATTTAAAATAGCAACGCACATAGAAGGGAACTAATTCTTTTTTTAATTTCTAAAAAGCCGGAAATTTTTTAAAAAATATCCTAAAAACAAAGAAATGTTTTATAAACAGAAAAATTTTGAAAATTTCCAATGTACGATTTTTTTTTTTTTTTTTAATTTCGTATAAACAAGAAATTTTCGAAAAATTTCCTATAAAAAGAAAATTTTTGATAAATTTCCTAAAAACAGGATTTTTTTTTGAAAAATTTTCTATAAATTGGATTTCATTCTAAAAACATCCAGTTTTGAAAAGTTTTCTATAAACTGTAAATTAAAAAAAAAAGAATCTATAAACATTCATTTAAAAAAAAAAAAATCCTATTAATAGAAACTTACTTTAGACAGAAAAATGTTGAAAAATTTTCCTACAAATAAGACATTTTTTAAAAAATTTCCAATAAACAGATATTTTTATTATTTATTATCTTATGTCCCTTAGAGTGCCTCTAAAAATGTTCGATATTTATACTTGAAAAATCATCTAAAATCTAAAACAACTCACCTGTAATTTTCTTCATCACTGCTGAGATTAACATCAGAACGCACCACCTCCGCATCAGGTGGTGGGGGTTTTGAACTACTTCTACTTTTATTACTTAAAACATTATGATGTTTTTTACCCGTTTTACTGTTAGACGTAGAGCTACTGGTCGTGGCCAATATTTTATCACAACGCTTACCCACCGATGCATCTGAGTCAATTTCACCCGCCTCAGGATCCGAAAAATCAGTAGAACTTACATCCGAATATTCAACAATATTATCCGAAGTAACGGCATTATGTAGTTTTTGACTGGTGTTAGCGGTTGTGACATCGTTCATGTGACCACCACTAGAAGATGAATGTCGTCTTAAGCTGTTGCTTCGACTACGTGAAGAATTTGATTTTTCTCGAGTTTTACGTGATTTTTTCTTTTTAGACTTTTTTGATTTTTTATGGGGTGTGGAATCACTATCTAAGTCAAGTTCATTTGCAGAACTTACTGCGTATTTGGTACACGGCTCCTTCTCCATCAAACCCAATCAATGTCTCAAATATATATTTTTTGTATTCTTTTGCTTTAGTCACTGTTGTTGTTCTTGTTTTTTGCTGTAAAAAATTGTTGTTGTTATTTGTTTCTTCTTCTACTTTTTTCGTTTTCTTCTTTTTTTCTATATTTTCTTCTAACACTATTCACTTGTTTTTATTAAACTTTGTAAAAAGTATTTAACGATTTTCTTCTTAAGGAATGAACATATTTAAAGCCTGTTAAGGCATATTGTTTTAATTATTTAATTTGTATTTTATTTTCAAATAAATTAATAATATTTAGTTTAAACAATTAAAAAATTTCTTTTCTTTTATTATTTTCCGTGTGGTGACCGACAATTATTGCAGAAGAGAAAACTTGTCACTTTTTGGCCCGTGTTTGAGGTTAGATGGTAGAACTGTCAAATTAAAACAACTTAAAAAATGTTGCCATATTGTTTACGTTGCATATAAATAAACTAATCATTAGATTTTTTTCATATAACAACTCTGTTGATATAATTGCATTTTTTTTATAAAATTCACACACGGCTCTTCTGAAAAATTCTAAAGACTTTCTTTAGTTTCCCACGTAAATAAACACAAAGTTTAATAAAAAAACAGTAAATTATTATTTCAAAAACATAATATTTAAAATAATGTTCAACATAAAACGAAAATTGTCACTTGTGTTATATCTCGCATCAGCTGTTGTTAAAACTCGAATTATTTTCATTTAACACATTTTCACTTTTTTCTTATTTTCCAAAAAATTAACACTTTTAATTAATCAATTTGTTCTCTTTTAGTTTTTTTATTACTTCAATTTATTTTTTAATTATAGAACTTGTTGCCTCCTTTTTCTTTTGCTTTACGTTTTTTTTTTTTTCGTCAAGGAGTCTCCTCATATAGTATGCACTTGTGAAATGTTGGCCACAAGTCAAGTTTTTTCTACCAACAATAGAAATTTATTTTTTTATCTTTAATAAAATATTTATATCCATTAAAATTTGAATTTCAATATTAAAGCATTCATTTGTTAATTAGTTCTTGCATATTTTCATGAAAAATTTAAGAGTTTTTTCGTATAACTATGGAAAAAATGTCCAAGAATCAGAATATAGAGCACCCTTCTTGGATGATGATTACAAAATTATATATGGTAAAAAAACTGTGCTGCCAGTTCTTAGACTATTTCTTGACATTTCTGAGAAGTGAAGAGTAGCCACATGAAATGCTTTTGCTTGTAGAAGGGGAAAATAAATTTTTAAAGAAAAAATACGGGATTTAGCATAATATGCACTTTTAGCATATAAAATTTATTTCTTATACTCTTTTTGTAATTATTATAATTTCATGAAATTTTATGATACATATATATTCTAATATATATCGTGCAATATTTCAGTCTGTGCGTTAAAAGTACAATTTTTATTTAATCACTCATCTATTTATTTGTTTATTAATTATATAATTTACTTATTTATCTTAATAAAAGGCATTTTTGCAAATATAATAATGATATAAAAATGGCGAATTTAGAGAGATTTTTCAAATACATAATAATGTTTCGGTATATTGTGTGGATTTATTGGAATGAATGTTAATTGTTTTGTGGCATCACAAATGTAATAGATGCTAGTAACTCCAAATTTATCCTAAAAATCAGTTAATCCTTATTGCAATGTAATTCATAAGATATTTACATAAATACTACCATTAAAAAAGTTGATTTCTGTAATTTAATTAAAGTTTTTTATTTATTATTGGAATTTTATGTTAACAAATATCTTTAATTTTTGTTCTCTGGTAACACTCCTGTTCTTATTGTTACAACTTCAAATACAACACTGTTGTTTGGAGCTGTGTTCATTAAATTTTTTTGGCGTTCCTTTTAAATTTTTTTTTTCAAAGGTAAAAATAGTACAGCCAGATAACAAATGTTTTCAATTTGTTACAATATTTTGTTTTTGTTGTGTTTTTATTAAAAAGTAAACATAACAAAAATACTAAAAATATATAAAAGATAGTGAAACATTTAATATATTTTTTTAAAAGATATTTTATAAGCAATAGAAAAACGAACTTTACAATGGGTTGGGGAGAAAGTATTGAGGTATGTAGTAAAATATTAAAGGAATTTCTTGTATAATTAACAAAAATTTTTATGATTTAAGGATTATGAGGTAATGAATTTATTGGGCAAGGGGGGCTTTGCTAGTGTTTATAAGGCGAGATGTTTGAAAACACAACAAATTGTGGCAATTAAAATGGTAAATAAGAAATTAATTTAACAAGATTTTTTTATAAAAAAATATTATGTTTTAGATTGATAAGAAACTTATACAAGGCCCCGCCTTGGCTAATCGTGTACGGCAGGAAGTAGAAATACACTCACGCCTTAAACATCCTTCGGTTTTGGAATTATATACATTTTTTCAGGACAATAATTATGTCTATTTAGTGTTGGAATTGGCACATAATGGTGAGTTGCAGCGCTATATGAAGCAGGTAATGCATCGTCCTATGACGGAACCAGAAGCTGCCAGTATTTTAGACCAAGTGGTGGCAGGTCTTTTGTATTTACATTCCCATCAAATTATGCATCGTGATATATCTTTATCAAATCTTTTGCTAAGTCAAGATATGCACATTAAAATTGCTGATTTTGGTTTGGCTACTCAACTTAAAAGACCAGACGAACGTCATGTTACAATGTGTGGTACTCCCAATTATATTTCTCCTGAGGTAGTATCTCGTGCTTCACATGGTTTGCCTGCAGATGTTTGGGGTTTGGGTTGTATGTTTTATACTCTATTGGTGGGACAACCTCCATTTGATACAGATGCTGTACAGGCTACTCTCAACCGAGTGGTAATGTCGGATTATCATATTCCCTCATATGTATCTTATGATGCCAAGGATTTGATACATAAGTTATTGAGGAAAAATCCTCAGGAGCGAATAACTTTGGAACAGGTTTTGCAGCATCCTTTTATGAAAAAATATGCGAAAGCTGGAGCTGCAGGTATCGACAATGCGGGTGTTAATAATACTACCAGTTCCCTGGGTTATAATCAAAGTGCCGCCTCTTCATGTGACAGTGGCATTATAACGTTCGCAAGCAGTAAGTATTTCTAACAGAATATTGTATGACTAATTAAAGAATTATCTAACATTTTTTCATTTTAGGTAACAGCTCTAATGCTTCCCGGCCACGTTCCAACGAGAAATTTTCACGTCGCCCGCCTATGGCGCAAATTTATGAACACCAATCATATGATCATTCAACACAAGATCAAATAATATCCACAAACGCTTTTCAACCTCATATTACGACTTCCACAGCGGATAGTATGGATTTAGATTGGAAAAGTCCAGGATCTCTGAGACCGTACTCTTCAACACCCCAATTCCATGCAGAAAATCAAGAAAATGATTACCTACCCAAGTCTCTAACAAATCCACATTATCCTGGACAATTGCAAGCAACAAATTCTTATAAAATTGAGATGCAACAACAACCGCAACTTCAAGATGTTAATATGATACCCGGCATACCCACAAGTTCAAGCAACAATCGTTTAAATGAAGCTACTCCCAAAGTTTTTAAAAAACCAGAACCCGAACGCATTTCAGTAGCTCCTTTAAATACCAAACGTTTGCAACCCACTCGTTACAAGACTAAAAATGCCATAATGAGTATTTTGAAACAAGGTGAAGTGGTTATAGAATTCATTAAATATCGCCCTAAATTTAATAGTGATCGTATCACTGATATTTGCTGGATTTCTTCGGATGGTATGCGTATTATTATCTATCAACCAGATCCGGGTAGAGGTTTACCTATAGGTGAGAAACCGCCAGATTTACCAAATGCCACAACTGACTCTATATTTTCTTATGACAATTTACCTGCTAAACATTGGAAAAAATATGTTTATGCTGCTAGATTTGTGGGTTTGGTTAAAAGTAAAACTCCCAAAATAACCTACTACAGTGCACAAGCAAAATGTGCTTTAATGGAGACTTTAGAAGATTTTGAAGCCTGTTTTTATAATGGTGAAAAAGTAACCAAATCACCCAGTGAAGGTCTAAAAGTTTATGATAAACATGGTCGCCAACTTAATCTTGAAATGGAAAGATCTCAGTCCCAACCTTTAATAGAACATCAACAGATTTGTTTTGATCATTGTCGTAAAGTATGTGAAGTTCTGGAAGTCACAGAGCATTCATCTTCACAATCCTGTTTTCCCATTGTTATTGGTCGTAGACCTAGTACAGATTTACAGCCCCATCATATAACCACAAATAGTCGTAGTCAAAATAATGTTTTGATGTTTTCAACACCTAAGACTCAACAAAGTTCTTCAATTAATTTTTCATTGAGTACTATGACATCTTCATTACATTATGAGAGTAAAATGCAGCCGCAACAACAACAGCAGTTAATGGCTGCTCAACAAAATGTGCCCATTAAAAGGGTAACTGTTCCAGGTGTAGGTGTAGCCACAGAGGTAAGAATTTAGTTGTAAATTATAATTAATAAAATAGACAATATTATGTTTATAATGATACAATTGGTAAGTTTTAGTTGGAGCCTTTAAATTGACTATAGTTTGTTGTATATAATTACTACAGTCTTTACTAGCGACTGCATAGAGTTTGGAGTAAATATTGATTGTAGTCTGGACTATGCATTTGAATAAAATTTTGATTTAGTCTAGGCTATATATAGACCAAAGTCTGCCATATAATCTGAACTTTAATCTGGTGCTTTTTGATAACAATCTATAACAAAGATTAGATTACATTGATTGACATTTGTTTCGATTGTAAGTTGGCTATAGATTCACTACAGTATCTACTTTAATCTCACTATATATAGACTATAATTTTGATTACGTTAATTGGTAATTGCCTGGATTATATTTTCTATATAGATAGTCTACAGTATATGCTTCAATCTGACTATATTTTGACTAAGGTTCTACTATATATAAGCTAAACATTAACTAAAATTTGGACTATTTTAAGAAGAGTTTAGGTTTTATATTGTGCCTACTGTGTACATTTAGATTGGATATAATTTGGTTATATATTGACTTAGAGTTTGAGTATTTACTGACTAAATAATCTTTACTGTATTCGCAGCTATAAATTTACTATTTGAAGTTTATATTGATAACAGACTGGAGTATAGATTGAATTTAATTTGAGAAATAAATTGTCTAGATTTTCGACATTATGAATTGAAAACTACCCTTAAATCTATGTATAATCGGGACTATATATTGACTATAGTTTAAACTATTCTTGAATATAGATTAACTATAATTTAAATTATGGATCATAGACTATAACCTAGTTAATAGATTTCTGCTATAAATTGACTTTAAGTCAACCCCATTTAGAAATTAACTAAATATATGCATTTTTTTTATTTCCAGCTTTCTCACGGTGTCGTACAAGTGCAATTCCATGATGGCTCCTTGATCTCCATAATACCAGCAGCCCAGGGTGGGGGCCTAACATATACCCACACTACAGGAGTATCCACACACTTTGGTCCTCATGACGATTTGCCACTACAAGTCAGAGATAAAATTACTCACCTACCCACCGTAGAAAGGCTGCTTAAACAAACTAACGACAACAATTATCATGCTACTCCATCATATGATTACAATTGCATGACACCGAAAACAACAGCCCCTCCTGTAACAAATCATCATCCCATGAAGTTTTTTAGATAAAAACTGTAAAAAATAAATGCCGAGCATGATTTAAAGGGATATCAGTTCAAAAAAACAACTTTATAATGATTTTATTTCTGTTTTAAAGGAATAAAATTTATTACAAAAGTTTATAATTTTATTTATTTTATTTTGAAAGAGAAAAAACCAAGCTTAAAGCTGCTGGAAAATAAAAATTTTATTTTTATAGAATTTTTTTTTTTTTTTTTAAATTTGTATACAAATTTTTATTTAATTTTAAAAATTAGACAGAAAATAATTATTAAAATTTTTATTTAATTATTTTTTTCTTTTTATATATTTAATTATAATTTTCAAAAAAGGACTTATAAAATATAGTTTAAATATAATTACAATTTAATTTTTTTTTAAAAGAAAGAAGATATTTTTAATTTATAGTACAAGAAAAATGGGTGGTTTAGATTTCAAATAGTTTAAAGATGTTTTGAAGAATGTGTAGTATAAATTACGGACTATGTATTGGCTTTAGTTATACTATAATACAAAGATAAATCGATTATAATAAAGACTATAGATTGTCTGTAGTCTAGACTATATTCTAAGCTATAGATTGAGTAAAGTCTTGACTATAGTCTAGACAAAAGATTGACTACAGTCACGAATATAGTTATAGATTATAGTATAATTATAGACCATAGATTGTTCACAGCCTAGACTATAGTTTGACTATAGTTTTAAGTATGGATTGACTACAGTTTAAACCATGCATCGACTAAAGATTAAATATAGTCTGGTCTATAGATTGACTAAAATCTTGACTATAGTCTAGACTATAGATTGACTAAAATCTTCACTATTGTCTAGACTATATATTGATTATAGTCAAGACTAATGATTCACTACAATAACGGCTAGAGATTGACTATAGTCTAGACTAAGAATTAACAATATTCTATACTATAGATTGACAATATTCACGTCTAAACGTGGACTATAATCTTAACCATAGATCGACTATAGATTAACTATAGTCTACACTATATAGTCTATAGTCTAGACCATAGATTGACTATAGTCTAGACCATAGGTTGATTAAAGTCCATATTATATATTGACCATAGTCTAGGCTATAGATTGGCTATAATTTAGTCTATAGATTGACTATAGTCTACACTATAATTTGACTTTATCCTAGATTATAGATTGATTATAGACCATAGATTGTTCACAGTCTAGACTATAGTTTTGAGTATAGATTGACTAAAGTCTTAACTATGCATCGTCTATAGATTAAATATAGTCTAGACTATAGATTGACTAAAGTCTTAACTATAGATTGACTATAGTCTTGACTATAGACAAGACTAGAAATTGACTACTGTCACGGCTATATATTGACTATAGTCTAGACTAAGTATTAACTATATTCTAGACTAATGATTGACCATAGTTAGGTCTATAGTTTGCCTTTTGTCTATTGTATAGAATTACTATGGTATGGAATGTAGATTGATGATAAATCTTTCTAAAGATTGACAATTCGGACTACAAACTTTATACTGAATATTACTAATGTACTACTGTAGTCTGGACTTTAGACTGACTATTTTCTAGACTATGAATTGACTATAGATTGACATTAATGTGAACTATGGTCTGAGCTAATTGCACCCATTTTTGTTTATTTTTTTAATTAATGTTTTACTTATATTTTATAACTTTAATTTATTTACATTTGATTTATTATTTTAATTCCTTTTTTTAACTTTAATTGGCAGTTAGTTAATTTAATAAAAATTTATTCGCTGTTTTTACTTTCATTTGTACAATTATGAAATCGTTGTAAATCGTAGAAATTTGTATTCTTAAAGTTTTGCAATATCATTTGTTTTGTTTGTAGATTTGTGTGTTTGAAAAAGCTTTAAGAAATATTGCTTTTTTATTTTTAATATAAATTGTATGTCGTTTCTTTTTTAATTTTTAAGTAATTTATAATTATTAATCGTTTTGTAGCTAAACAATTTTAAATTGCAATTTATAATTGTTTTAGATTTGAATATAAATATTAAGCTAAGAAAAACTCTGACTTAATAATAAGAAAAGAAACAGATTGGGTTAAAAATAGATAAAATTTGAAATTTGAAACAAGTTCTAGGCTTAGCTTTTCAACGTACTGTAGCATGTAATAAAACATTTATAAAGATGTTGAGCATTTTCTGACTAAAATCATCTTAAAGATTTTCTTAACCCAATTAGTTTTCTTTTCTATATTTATTTATTTAAAAATTATATTTACCTTATTTGTATTTTAAAACTTATTCTTGTCTAATAAAAAGTTTCTTTTGTTAAATTTATTTTTACAAGCAAATTCAGAAGAATTCATTTTGAGCACATTATCAATAATTTAAGAAAATATTTGATTTAATTGTTTTGCATGATCTATTGTGTTAACATAATTAAAAAAAAAATAATAAAATAAAAGGCAATACAATAAAAACAAAGTTAAACTAAATAAAAAAAACAATAAAATAGCAAACTAATAGCAATATTTTTCTTGAACTAGAACCGAACTAAAATTGAAGCAGAAATGAACTAGAATTGAATTAGAACTGATCCAGAACTGACCTAGAAATGGACTAGCAATTAACTAGAAATGAACTAGAACTGAACTAGAAC
>JACGTJ010001527.1:11006-21138 GCA_014858695.1 Chrysomya rufifacies | reverse complement strand
AGTTCAGTTCTTGTTCAAACATTTGTAGTTTAGTTTAGTTCTAGTTATATTTTATTTATATTCTAAGAAGATCAACGAAACCAAAATTACATTATTTATAAATAATTAATCAATCATTTAAGGTACATTGTAAGGTCAACACCTCTTGAAGATGCAATAAAAATAACCTTACAAATTTATATTTAAAGGGGTGCAGTAGTAGAGGATTTCGTTAGGAAAAATAATTTTACACTGTATTTATAATAGAAATCCAGACTAAAAAACAACCTTCAATACGAACATATTTTTACAGCAAAAACCACTCACTTACACACAACTTTACAAGGTTAAATACCAGCAAGCAAAAACAGTTCAATTCGTTCATTCATTCAGTGAAGCAGGCAGCCACAATAAAGCCACCATCAATAGTAACAACAACACCTCATACACTAAGTTTGTATGAAGAAGATTGTGGAGAGCTTTAGAATTCAGGAAATTTATATTTAAATAAAAAAATAATAAAACCAAAAATAGTCAAGCACGAAAAACAAAAAGAGACAAACTTTTTTCTAGATAATTAATGAAAAATATTAAAAATAAATAATTTATTTACACTCCGAAGTTAAAAAGTTTATTTGTATGTATCGTTATGCTGTAGGGGGGAGTTTTTTAATAGAAACAAAAAAAGAATTCAACACCGTGTTGCCAGAAAAAAGATTTAGTTATCACAAAATAGACATAAACCTAACTAACACTTTTTATTATAAAATTTTAATATTGTTTCAAACTTACAATGTCAGCATTTTTTTTTATGAAAAATTAGGAAAAGGACTATAATTCGAAAACTATGAGATACAAATTTTTGTTTATTAATTATTAAATCAGCAATATTATCAAAATGCTACAAAAATTGTTTTACACCAATAGTTTAGATAATATTTACGTAAGCACCTCGATGGCCTTCATCATATTCAAAGAAATCTGACTTAAACTTGTAGTACTGGAACAAAGCAAATATAACAACATCGGTATATCTGCCAAAGTAAAATAGCACAATATATTTGTTTTTTACAACTACTTCTGTTACATATAGAAGAACATTTTTCATTATTCAAAATGTCCAAATTTTACAAATAAAAAAAATATTAATAAGAATTTAATTTACTATCAAATCTTAAGTTTTAAAACAAATTATATATTTGTTTGAGAAAATTCTTAAAAATAATGTGAAAATATAACAATGACGATTTTTGTATAAAACTTTTTAATTTTGGTGAATTTATTCTCCAAAGTGATTTATTTTTAACAAAAATAATCTGGCATCAGCGTTTATATCCCTTTATATAGTAGCAGTAATCGCAACAGTAACACTGAACCAACAACAACAAACAATAGTTCACAATAACAAAACAAAAACAAAAGTTACAATAACAATAATGTGGGTGGTGAAATTTTATTGATATTTTGTTTTTTTATTGTTTTGTTTTTCTTCTATATACACTGAAAAGCACAAAAACATGAAAATTCTTTGCGTTTCTTTACTTACATTGAAATTTGTTATTGCAAAAATTTTTGATGAACTAAACTTTTAATTCTAATTTATTTTTTCTTAATAAAAACACAATTCTTTTTTTTATAATTTTCCTTTTATACAAATTATATTTTAGTATTTTTAAACTTTTTTCTATTTGCTCTGATCTTTCTTTGTATTATGATTGTTTTTGCGTTTTTTTTTTTTCTCGTATTTTTTCACGGGGCTCTTTTGTCTTTCAATTACTATTGCGTTTGAAAATCTTGTTACCGTGAATTTTAATCGTAATTATTTGTTCTTTTCTTAGCAATTATTTATTTAATTTAGCTATTAATGCTAAGTATAGTTAATTGCCTTGCAGGAAAACACATTTTTATAATTTTCAATGATATATTTCTATAAATTATCGTAATTTTTCACTCGAATAAAACACTACAAGAAAAATTGTAAAAAGAAGACTGATGATTCTAATTGAATTTGTTGACAGTGTTGTAAAAATTAGTATCTGTGATGGTACCAAATCTTAAAACTGAAAGAAAATGGTAAAAAATTTCTATTTTACACAATTTTCTTCTAAAAATTTCGTATGTTTCATATTGAATACCATAGCTAATAGTAAAATGCCCTTTATCATTCACATTTTATAACAATTTGGATTGTCTGATTAAAATTTGGTAAAACATACTATTTTATCTAGTACCTTTCCTACTACTTTTTTTTACAGTTGCATAAATTGTGTACTAAGTTAACCATTCGAAGTGAGTAGCTAAACCAAATAAGAACATGCATTTGTTTTTATTGTGAAAAAGTGAACGTTTTACGAAAATTCTCCTAAGTTTTAAACAAATTCTCTCGAAAAAATGAGTTCCCAAACAGTGCGTACGCCTGTTTCACAAATTATCCACAGTAAAGATGATGTCGAAGAGGAAGAGCCTAAGAAAAAATCACGAGAAGATTGGCGTAAAGCAAAAGAACTAGAAGAAGCCCGTAAAGCTGGTACTGCACCAGCTGCGGTAGATGAAGAAGGTCGTGATATAAATCCACATATACCACAATACATTTCAAATGCACCTTGGTATTATGGAGCCCAAGGACCAACACTCAAACATCAAAGACCTCAAAGAGAAGAAGATAAGGGTGAATTGGAGCACAGAGCGCCAAAAGGTGTTGATACCTCACGTTTGGTAACAAAATTTCGCAAAGGTGCCTGTGAAAATTGTGGTGCCATGACTCACAAACGTAAAGATTGTTTGGAAAGACCACGGAAAGTAATAGCTAAATTTGCAGAATCTATAGTTGTGCACGATGAATATATTGTACAAGATAAATCCGTAAATTATGATGAGAAAAGAGATCGTTGGAGTTCTTATGATCCAGCAAATCATCGAGAAATTATAGAAGAATTCGAAAAGGTAGAGGAAGCTAAAAGACAACTCAAGGCAGAAAAATTGAAAAATAGTAAGTACTGTTGGAAATTTGGAATTTTTCATTTAATTCTGTTTTTTTTTTTTCCAGATCCCGACGCCGAAATCTCGGATGATGACAACAATGAGGACAAATACGTAGACGAAGTTGATATGCCGGGTACTAAAGTCGATTCTAAACAACGTATTACTGTGCGTAATTTACGTATCAGAGAAGATACTGCTAAATATTTAAGAAATTTAGATCCCAATTCGGCTTACTATGATCCCAAAACCAGATCTATGCGTGACAATCCAAATCCTAATATGCCTCCAGAAGAGTAAGTTTTCTAAAAATAAACATAATTCTAATAATAATTTTAATTATTCTTTATAGAGTTGAATTTGCTGGTGAAAATTTTGTACGTTTTAGTGGTGATACCACTAAACATTCTCAGGCCCAATTGTTTGCTTGGGAGGCTCATGGTAAAGGTGTGGATGTTCATTTATTAGCCGAACCTACTAAATTGGAATTGTTACAAAAGGAATATGACAAAAAGAAAGATCAATTTAAATCAAGTGTAAGTTTTTTTTAGGAACATTACTTTTTTAAGTTTTTTTTCTTTAGAGAATTTTGAAAAAAATCTTTAAAAATTTTGCGTTTTTTATGCGGATTCTATTTTTTAATTATTTTTTATTGCGATACAATTTTTCAAAAATTTTAACGTTTCTTTAGAAATTTTCGAAAATTGGGGTTTCTTTAGGAAATTTTAAATTTTTAACTTTCTTTAATAATTTATTTCTTCAAATATCTATTTTTCAGACAAAAGAACACATTGTGGAAAAATATGGCGGCGTCGAGCATTTGGAAGCACCACCAAAATCTCTCTTATTAGCGCAAACCGAAGAATATATAGAATATTCTCGCAGTGGTAAAGTTATTAAGGGTATGGAAAAACCCAAAGCTCGTAGTATATACGAGGAAGATGTCTACATTAATAATCACACTACTGTATGGGGTAGTTACTGGAATGGTGGAAGATGGGGTTATAAATGTTGTAAATCGTTTATTAAAAACTCTTACTGTGTGGGTATAAAAGAACCAGAAGCTAGCACTGAATTTAAAATGCCAAATCCTGTCGTAACGAAAGAAAAAGAGGATGAATCTACCACAAGTACAAAAACTGCAACAGAAGATGAAAGTAACAAATCTAAGGAAGTTGAAAAACAAGATTCATCGTCTTCGAGTTCATCTTCCTCATCCTCCTCTTCTTCCGAAGATGAAGCTGAGCTTCAGAAGGCTGCAATGGAAAATAAAAAACTTAAAAAGAAACTCAAAAAACGTGAAAAGAAACGCGCCAAGAAACTTAAGAAAAAAGAAAAGAAATTGGCGAAAGAAAAGAAACGTTTGGAGGAGAAAAATAAGTTAAAAATGGATAAAGATAAAAAGGGTGTATCAGAAATGTTGGACGATCGTAAACGTCCGTATAATAGTATGTATGATGTCAAGGCTCCCACGGAAGATGAAATTGAAGAATGGCAACGTAAACGTACAAGAGAAGAGGATCCTATGTTACAATTTATGGACAAATAGATGTAAGATGTCTTGGAAAGTGTATAAAATAAAAACATTAAAATATTAATTAAACAATTCCAAATTAAACCGATTTCACATCTTCAATTTCTTCTAAAAAGAAGAATTTTTTGTTCCGAATGCAAACATTTTTCATATAGAACCTAGACCGGGATTATTGAGTAAAAAAATGGATTGCTGTGCAAGTTACACCTTTGATTTTTTTTTTTTTTTTTTTTTTNNTTTTTTTTTTTTTTTTTTATTGGTATTAAAACAATTTTTCAATTCTTCTCTCTTCATACTTTTTATCTTATTTTTACACTATAGCATACTGTTCATATAACAATTCACGTATTTTATAATATTCATCCGATAAGTAACCCTCCATTGTTACCTTACCCGTATCAATACGTCTCAAAGCCAATGAACCATTACAACACCACAAAACACCTCCGGAAAATTCTGAATTAATATTGTTGCGCATTAGAATTTGTTTAAAATCTGATAGTTTCAGCTCATTAATTAAAACAGAATTGTGCACGGGTATTTCATCATTTTCCAAAGATTCCAAGGTAAGAGTTTTTTCATCATTTGTTCCCGTTTCGGTAACATCATTGTCGACTTGATTATTTTGTGTACTACTATCAATGGCCTGAGTTCGCATGCCAATACGTGCATCAATCCAGGCAACTTCAGCATCTTTGCCTTTTTGGAATTGTAATTGGGCCACAAGGCCTTCAGTAAGACGTACTTGATAGATATGGGTTTCAGTTGTGGCATCAATGGTCTAAAAATTTTAAGTATTAGAAAATAAGTTGTTAACGATATTCAAATCATACCTCTCCTTTATGCGGTGTAAAAACTCTAGCCCCTATATTTTGCTCACAATGTTTGGCTACCGCTTGGGTTGCTTCTTCAGTACCATGCACTACTATAACACGTCTTGGTCTAAGTTGCGATAAGATTTTCAACATAGATTCGCCATCTGAACGTCCTTCGAAATCTATTCTTTGTATTTGACAATTAATTTCTATGGTTTTACGTTGACTTATACATTTAGTGGGCTTCTCTAATAACTGAACCTCTGCAATAAATAAAATTAGAAAATTTCTTTGATTTCTAATTTTTCCCTTACTTACCATCATCGGTTTTAGACTTTTCTCCTTTCACTTCTTCCTTCTTAACATTTTCCTTATTATCATCCATTGGATAATCATAGGCAACATCTGCTATACGATATTCTTCCAAATTGATTATTTCACCATATTCATCACATTTGATTTTCTCCTCGTGGAAGGGAAACATAACATGATGTCTTTTATTTGATTTAAAGAATCCTGTGTGTTGTCTTCCTTCTGGTCTTATGACTATATCATGTTTTCCCGTAATAACACTCATTTCTATATCATCATCTGAATCGCTACTACTTTCTTCCTCAGCATCTTGTTTTACAATAAGTCTATTAACTTTTTCTCCTTGTATACGCAAATATTCTTCCAATTCAGCTCCTTCTAATTCTATACGACGTCTAATGTCTATTTCAATTTTTCTGCCAGGTGTATGATTCTCCACCAAATCCATTGCTAAGGTGCCCTGGGAAGTTCTAAAAAAAATATTGAGTTTGTTTTTAAAAACGATTTATATCATTCAACTTACCTTGAGGTAAATATTATGCTATTATTGGGATTTCCAGCCCATTGAATAAATAAATCTCTGGTAAAACCACTTTCCATATCTGGCTCACTGGCCAGCACTACCTTAGGCCCGGGCAATTGAGCCAACTCTGCTAAACTATGACATAGTTGCATATGTTTAAATTGAAATGGATTATTGCGGGCACCCTCAAAACTTTTCATTAACTTATCACTCATCCATTCTATTTGAGACTTTGCAAACTCTATGACATTATAAGAGAAATTATTTAGCAAAGCCAAAGAATAAGCCATTAAACCAGATTCCTTATTCTTCCACAATTGATCCAACATATGAGCCAATTCCAAAACACGCCCAGCTGTATCGACAGCTATTAAAACATTACCATTTCCTCTTAATGTTTGTAAAATGTTAGTCATTAACTTTTCATCTCTCGCTCTACGTCTAGCTTGTTGATACAGAGCATTAAAAGCATCGGTTATAAGTAGTGAAGGTCTTTGCAGACGCTCCAATTCACAGCCATTTAAATGTCTCTCTTTTTTGTGATTAAAATCAGTGGCATAAACAATATCCTCTTCTCCAACCTTTAAAATTTTCCATATAGTACCACCAATCATATGACCAGCTGGTAAAGGTGTTATGGCTATACCATAACCTTTACCTTTTAAAGACACTGTTTGATTATATTTCAATTGTATGATTTTATCAAAAGCAGCATCCACATCATCCAATGAAAATAAATCAAAATCATACATATTAAAGTGGGACATGTACAGATCATACATAAACATTTGTCCCATTTTATGCACTGGTATTGTGGAATATATAGGGCAATTCAAACCCAGTTTGCCCACTAAATAAGGCAAAGCACCCAAATGATAAACATCGGGATGGGACAATAAAACAGCATCAATAGAGTGTACATGTCTACAAGGAATTTAATAAATTATAGAAAATATTATTAATAAACACTTAAAACATACCTTTTTACTTCTTTGATGAAATTAGCATCAAATTTTTCATCCCAACCGCAGTCCAACATTATTTTTACTTCATCAATCTGTAATATATAGCAAGGAGGTGTTTCATCCATGGCACCGGAAACGGTGTGTAATTTAATAATTGAAGTCATTTTTATGTTCTTTTTTTTTTCAACAATTTAAAAAAAATAATAAACAAAGATTTATGCACGATTATCCCAAAAAAAAAATCATCCGGTGTTTTTACATGCTACTTCTTTTTGTTTTGACAATCAGAAGAAATTACTAACACATTATGTGAAAGAAAAATGTAAACAAAGGGTTTGGGATTCGCAATATAATATACAGTGAGGAAAGTAATTTTCATACAAATGAACATGAAATATATAATTTATAATAATAATAATTTATAATGCACTCAAAATAAATTCATTTATAATTCAGATTAAAATTAATAAACACAAATACTTTTATTATTATTAATTTGTTCAATATATTAATACAAAAAGGCTCCGGTAGTAGTTAGCTTAAACATTAAATAGTTTTTATTAAAATTATAGGTAAATATGCTCCGTGAGAAGTAAAATTCAGTATATACAAAGGCGAATTTATACCTATTAAATTTCAAAAAATTCATATTTAAACAGATAATATAAATCCTTATATAAAAAGAGCTAAATAAAATAATGAAGTTATATGGATTTGACATTTCAAAAACAAAAATATCTTTATACCGAAAAAGTTCATTATAATTTAGAATAAATGATGTTTAATTTCGAAATTGAAAGAAAAATCTTTTAGAACATATACAAATTCTTGCTTTTATATAAAATTTATTTTATTTATTTATTTCATATAGTAATCAGCTGTTTTCTTTATTCTACCTGTCATACTTATATCATGTATTTAACCACTTTTTTCTGGCAACACTGTTTGTAAATTAAAATACTCACACATTATACAACTCTGAAAGCGCCAATATTTTTTTGCTTAAATCACCATTTTGTGCAAATATTTGTGAAAAATATTTCAAAAATTAACAATTAAAAAAAAATGTGGAATAATTTTGAACAATCTCCTCTAGAGGATGAAACCATTTCAAATGCTTTTTCTTCTAGAGGCATTTTTCGCATTACTAGTGATGATGAGGTATTATAGTGTTCCTTGGCAAAAAATCCTTTGTTTATCTTTGTTCTTGTAACTCACCATTTTTTGTAGGTTACCCAATATCCTCAGGTCCAAGCATCGGTACAAAACAATAAAATGGTCATAGCCATTGATAAAACGGTATTTTTGTTGGAAGATGAAATGATTGCTAAATGTAGCCTGTTGTCGTTTAATACCAATATCGATGTCCTGGCCATATCTCAGACCGGTAATTTAATAGTTTGTGGTCTAAGTGATGGTGAAATACATGGAGTTTTTATTAAGGGTATACCACTGTTCAGTCAAAATATTAAACAAACTGATGTTAATATAATTGGTGGTAGAACGTTTGCGGGTATTCAACAAGTGGGCAATAATTTTTGTTTGACTTGTACAAATGGTAGTGTTTATAGGTAAGTGGGTGGGGCATGTGCTAATAAATATTATAAATGTGAAGGCATATACGCTGGATTTATTAAATTTGTAGGATTTACTTATTGCGAAGTAATATTTTTTCTTTAGCCTTTCTGAAATCGATGAATCATGTTTAGAATCTTATTTAAACATTTCATTAAATGAAAATGAAACTATGTCCTTTGCGGAAAATCTTTATAATGATGTTGCTCTTAAAAGACTTTATGGTGTTAGAGGTCTTAATGAAATTACTGCTGCACTTTTGATTAATCAAAATTTTGATTTCTTTAATATGCAAATACCACCACAAGATCCTTTACTTATTGCTGGCACACACAATGCCATCTATATGCGTTCTTCTCAAGATGATGTAGTGCGCATTAATATAGCTGAAAGCTATCAAGGTGTTAAGAATATTTACAATTTTGAAAATTTTGTGTAAGTTTATCATATGTCCTTAGTAAACATTTATTGAAATTCAATTTTTTTATAACTTAAGTGTTATTTTAACCAATTCTGGTCATTTGTTGGAATTGTGTCCATTTACTAAACTTTTGTTTTATCCTGCTTTTACTCAAGAGACTTTAATAGATGACTTAATTGTTATGGAGTGTAGTGATGAGAATATCGAACTTTTAACCTTAACCAAACGTTTACAGGATAACGAGAGATGTATTAAGATTTTGGATTATCCCAGTAAGTAAAGTCTACTAAAGTTCATTAAATAGTTTCATGGAAAATGTTTTTTTGTTTTAGCTCTTAAATGTCATAATGAATTGGATGTTACGGAACATTCTTGGCTTGTGCAACAGCCAAAATGTTCAGTCAATTTGTATTACTTTAGTTGTTTACAATGTAATGTAAATAATTTTCCTTCGATTTTGGAAATGTTATCAGTTTCTGAAACTCATCCTAGTGAAAGATTTAAGAAACTTATAGCTAAGGGACATTTAGAGGAGGCGGAGGTAAGTCGGTTTGTTTGATTGTTAATTATAATTTTTGTTTATTTGAAATTTGGTGTATTTTTACAGGTTTTTGGCACTCAATTTGAATTGTGTTTACAACCGATATATGAAGCTAAAGCTAAAAAGATTTTAGTAGAAATGGATAGTTTGGGAGAGGTAAGTCTCCAAGTTCTTACATTTTCTAAGGAAAATTTTTACTAAAAATTAATTTAGTCAAAAAAATTTTTTTAAATCAAATTTTCAAATTAAAAATCTGTTTTTATAAAAATCTCAAAATTTCACTGATTTTTTTTTAATTTCAAATTTAATTTGCTTAAAAATGAATTTTTTATTATTATTATTTTTTTTTTCAACTGATTTTTAAAGTCTAAATATCTAATTTTAGTAAAAATTATTGTTATTATTATTTATTTATTTTTTTTTTGTAAAATTTAAAATATTTAGTAAAATTTCAAATTATCACTAAAATTTAAAATTTTCACAAAAAT
>JACGTJ010001524.1:14533-26466 GCA_014858695.1 Chrysomya rufifacies | reverse complement strand
TAGAATGAAATCTTAGAACAAAAGTTGTATAGCAAAGGAGTGTATTATGTAGTACATGTCACTGTTGCATGTTTGACATGGGGCGGTATACGTAATTAACCAAGTGAATATATTTAAAATATACTAAAATAAAACCAGGATTAAGAAGATTTTAATAAAGCTAGAGAGAAAAAAACAACTATTCTGAAAATTATTTCTTATAAAAAAGCCGCATTTAAAGTTTTTTGTTCTTCTTTTTTTTGTAATGGTGTTGAAGTCATATAAATGATGGTGCAAATGATGAAATGAACTTAAGGTTAACTAAAGCTTCTTTCATTTAAAAAAAAAAAAACAAAAATTGAAAAAATGTCACATCATTTGCTTTTATTCAAATAGCTACAAATAAGTTTAAGATTTTTTTCCAATTTTGTTTTTTTCGAAATCTAAATTTCATGTAGTTTTGTTAAAGTGACTAATGAGCCAACAAAATGACAAATTTTCGCCCTTAAAATTGCTTTTTTTCATGTTTAGTTAATGTCTGTTTTTCTGATTTTTTTTCTTAAGTTAAAGTTGAAATTTTAAGTTCTTTGAGAATCATGTCTGTTTTAACCAAAAATTAGACACGTTTTTAAATTTTGTTTAAAAGTTAGAGAAAAAAATCTTATTGTTTTGAAATTCCCAATACAAAAAATGTATTTTTTTTACTTCTGGTTTTTGTTCGTTAAGAATCTTGTTTAACAGTTTTGCTTTATGCAAATTGTGTTTTCAAATATTGTTTATTTTTTGTTAAATGTATAATTTTCTTAACAAAATGTGTCACTTGTTAAACAATTTTCCAAAACGTTTTTGTTACTTCATACAATTTACATGATTTTTTTTTTTGCTTTAACTGTTTTTTCAACATTTTAATACAGTATTTTTTTTCTGGATTTTAAATCTTCTTTTTTTTTCTTTTGGAAAATTGTTGCTAATGTTGCTGTTTGTTTTTATTGTGTGGCAGTTGTCACATTGCCATCATTAATGTCAGTTTAACAAACACGACTATTTTCCAGCAGTTACTTAAAATAAGCTTCTTAAGAAAAGAAAACCCGCATATTTGCTTGGACATTTTTTTTAATTTATTTTTCTACCAAATAGAAGATTTTTGTTAGAGTTTTGTTAGAAAACATTCCTATTGTTAATTATATTAACTAAGTAAAAATAAACTTTTTAATGGCTATTTTTTTTTAATTAATAAAACAATTTGTTTTAAATTTCTATATAAAAACAAAAAAAAATTTAAAAATTTCTATATATAAAAAAATTTAAAAAAAAAAAATTCTATAAAATTTAAAATTTAAAAAAAAAAAATTCTATAAAAACAAAATTTTAAAAAATTTTCCATAAAAACAAAATTTTTTAAAAATTTTCTATAAAAACAAAATTTTTAAACAAAAAAATTTCTATAAAAACAAAATTTTTGAAAACAGATTCTTTTTTTTTTTTTTTTGTGAAAAATTGTCTATTAAAACAAAATTTTTGAAAAATTCTATTATCATTTTAAAAAAAATCTTATAAAATATTTCCTGAATTTGATTTTAGTTTTAAAGTATTCAAAATTTGTTTGGTTTTAAATAACTCCCATTTTTAGAAAAAAATTCTTTAGTTTTAAACGGAATGAATATATATTCCGTTTTTAGAAAATGTATAGATTTTATAAATGATCTAGGATTTTTAAATATTTGCTTGAAATATTCAAGATATTTTATATTTTTTTTTTTTTTAAAGGTGGTTTTTATTATTATTGTTATTTGAAATTTATAATTTTATCTTTGGCAATTTTGAAGTCCTTTTGCTAATATTCAGTATATTTTTATTGTGTAATTTGTATATTAAAATTTGCAGATTTTAGTTTATGTGTCAACATAAGGTATTCAAAAGACTTCATAAATATTTTGCATATTTGAGTAACAAAAAATATTTTATTTTTCTTATCTAGTGAGATATTTTTGAATTTGTTATGCAATATTTTTTTTATTACTTATCTTGTTATTAATCATATTACTGTGCAGTGGGGAAAAAGGAGGGGAATATGCATTGACATCTGGTAATTGACAACTTTGTCATTGTTTTTACATAACACAGCTGATTTTGTTTTTCCCGTATTTGTGTTTTTCTGCTTGTTTGTTTTTATTTTGTTGTTGTTTTCTTAACAATAACGAAAAATTTAATTACCGTGATAAAAATAGAAAATAGAATAAATCCAACAACAATTACAATGAAAACTAGAAACAGAATCATAAAGAACAATCTTGTTCTTCGTTTTTCTTTCGTTTTTGTTTTCTCACACTTGAATGGAAAAGAAAAATATCAAATAGTAGTCGAATAGTGTTTGAGTTGGGGTCTTATCATAATAATTTTATTTGTCTTGGAAAAGAACGAAAAAAACAAAGTAATTTAATGTGTGTTAAATATTTAACACGCGCTGCATTAACATAAATATCAATAAAAATCAACAGACACACACACGGGTAGACTGAAGAGGGGCAACATCGAAAAAAAATAACAAAATAGTAAAATAAATTTTGAATAAAAATTTTTATTAAACATATTAATTTGACCAGTATCAAGGTTAGTTTAAGGTCAGTACTAGCAGAAGGAACAAGGATTCACAAAACTACCCAGGAAACATGTCACTTTTAATTAAGCACATAAGAAAACCCCTCAACTTTAGATTACCCTTAGCGGTGGCCGTTAAACAACAAAGATGGCAACATAATCAAAATACTAAGTAAATTTTTATTTATAATTTTATGGAACAATGATTGTATAACATTTGTTTATCTGTTTGCATTTATCTTTTAATTTAAAAAAAGGGATTATGATTTGGTGGTAGTAGGTGGCGGTATTGTAGGTGTTGCCTCTGCCCGTGAAATATTACTAAGACATCCCGGCTTAAAAATTGCCATTTTGGAAAAAGAACCAAAATTAGCTACTCATCAAAGTGGTCATAATTCGGGTGTTATTCATGCCGGTATTTACTACAAGCCTGGTACACTTAAGGCTAAACTTTGTGTGGAAGGTCTAAATTTAGCATATAAATATTTGGATGAAAAGAAAATACCCTACAAAAAATGTGGTAAATTGATTGTGGCCACTGATGACTTGGAGGTAACACGTTTAATGGATCTCCACGAAAGAGGCATTAAGAACAAAGTACCCGATTTACAATTGATTGATGGCTCTAAAATTAAAGAGATTGAGCCTTACTGTAAGGGTGTTAAGGCGTTGTGGAGTCCTCATACCGGTATTGTAGATTGGGGTTTGGTTACCCAATACTATGGTCAAGATTTTAAACAAGCCGGTGGTGATATTTATTTGGATTTCAATGTTAGTATACCAGAATTTTCTTTTTTTTATTTTGTTAAAATTTGGTGTGTTTTTTTTATAGGTTACCAAATTTAGTGAATCCGGTTCGCCTGATTATCCAGTCACAATCCAAGGCAAAAAATCAAATCAAGTGGTGCGTACCCGCAATGTTTTAACCTGTGGTGGTTTGCAATCAGATTTATTAGCCGAAAAGACTGGCTGTCCTCGTTCTCCTAGAATTTTACCCTTCCGTGGCGAATACCTTTTGTTGTCCAAAGAGAAATCGCACATGGTTAAGGGTAATATTTATCCAGTACCTGATCCCAGATTCCCCTTCTTGGGTGTACACTTTACCCCACGTATGGATGGTAGCATCTGGTTGGGACCCAATGCTGTTTTAGCTTTCAAGAGAGAAGGCTACAGGTATGATTTAGATATTTTAAACTAGTTCAACATAAAAAATTGCAATAATTGTCTTAACCTAACAGATGGGGTGACATTAACCTACTCGAACTCTTTGATGCCTTACGCTATCCCGGTTTCATTAAAATGGCCGCCAAATACATTGGTTTCGGTCTTAAGGAAATGAGCAAATCCGCCTTTATACCCTTGCAAGTTAAAGATTTACAAAAATTCATACCCGATATCACTGAATATGATGTTCAACGGGGTCCAGCGGGTGTTAGAGCCCAAGCTATGGATTTGGATGGCAATTTAGTAGATGATTTCGTATTCGATCGTGGTGTAGGATCAGGACCTTTAGCTAAACTAGTATTACATTGCCGTAATGCTCCTTCACCAGGTGCTACCAGTAGTTTAGCTATCGCTAAAATGGTAGCCGATAAAATCGAACAAGAATTCAATATTGGTAAATAATGATATTAGAGACATAAAGACAGTACGAACTAGAAGTATGTTTTCTTAAAGAATTTTTAAATTATAACTAAAAATACTATTTTTTTATACACGCGTGAATGTTATTGTAATACAAGCAGGAAAATAATGCATTTTAACTTTTTGTGTTAATTATTTAAAATTAAAAAAATGTAAAATAATAAAATGTTTAAAAAACCAAAAAAAAAAATAAATTTGATAAATTATGAAAAATACAAAAAAAAAAACTATTATTACTTACTTGTATCTTTATTTTTGTTACAAATGCAACCATTTTATGCTACTTGCTAGTTTCCCGGCAAAAAGACAACCCTCATTTGATTCACACAAATATTGAAAGCTCATTGACATTATTTATACTTTATTTTGTATCACAAACACTTGTAATTGTTTAAATTGTTTAAGGAATTATTTCCTCTGGCCTTTTTTGACCATTTTTCATAAACAATTCCCTATTTTGTACCTTAGGGTTGTATTTAGCCGGTGAATTATATGATTTCCCAGCCATCATCCACTTTGAATTTTTAAACACTTTGCAACACTTTCAAACAGGAGATTTTACTTATATTTCTTTAATTTACATTAAATTTTATATAACTTTTCTTTAAAATGAATTATTTCTTAAATTTTTTTATTTTTTCCACATTTTTTGCCACACTCACTTTGCACTTGATTTTTTCCCAGTGTTTTTGTTAAATTTCTTGAATTTTTATATTAAAATAAATAAAAACACTATTTTACACTATAATTTATAATTGTTAATAATATTTTAACTTTAATTTATTTTTAAAAGCAAAAAATTTCTTCAATTTCTATAATTTTCATTGCCGCGGTTTTTGTAACGAAAAAAAGTTTGTTTTCATTTGCTCAAAGTAAAAACTAAAAAACACAAAACAAGAGTGAGAGTGACAAAACAAAGAGCATAGTTAACTAAATATACAGGAAACGGATTTTGATTAGAAGTTTAAATTTTAGGTTAGGTTGAATATGTTTAGATGTTCGTATTATTTAATTAAAATAAATTAAAAGTTTTTATTCAAAAATAATGACTTAATACTAAAAAACCTACATTTTGAATTTACATTAGCAAAAAAGGCATAGATTACATTTGTTCTATTATTATCCAAAATCTTTATTTATAGCATGGATTTTAAGGATTGACTTATTCCCATGATAGCGGCTTCTACACAGCGCAATTACCCGAGATACCTCTGTCAAGGGCTGTCAACCTAACAATAAGTATAAGGTTTTAGGTGCGGCAAAACAAAACTGAAAACCTGCAATTTTACAACAAGTTTTAACTGCACAACACATTTTCAAGATAAGACCACGACACATAAGTACTTTGAATAGTTTAATTAAAGATTTTCAGTTCTAGTTCCGTGTTAGTCATTTTCTGTTTCAATTCTAAATTAAGTTAATTTCTAATTCAATTCCTAACATAAACATCAGTACGTGATGTACTCCCTTAAATTACAACATAACCTTAAAATTTAAGGTTATATTAAAAATTTTGTAAATTGTATTTGCTTTTTAAAACATTTCTTTATTGACGCTTAAAAAGAATCATGTATAAAGTCGTAATTTTAACAAATTTCTATTCACAACTTAAAACATTTTTTTTTAATTTTTAAAAAATTATAAAAATACGTTTATCAAAGATTTAAAATCATAGTTTTTTTTTTAACAATTATATAAACTTCTTAATTCATCCCCTCAATTCATTTCCAAAATATGACATTTCAAACTTTTTTTGGGTTTATCCTTTATACCCTTGATTTTAATTTCCTTTTCCAATTGACCAGCCTGTTGATATTGATCTATAGCTTTCTTAAAAAGATCTTTACATTTTTCTGCCAAACATGTCAAACCATTAGAAGCATGTACACGTATCTTTTCATCATTTTTCTCCGAAGAAGCTAAATATTTTAAAAGTCTATAAATTGGCAAAAGCATCTCTTCATAATCGAAAAGATTATCCATGCCCTCTAAGAGTTCACTTAAAACCATAACAGCTGCACGTTGGGCCGGTAAATATTTGCCGCTAGTTAATTCACAATCAATAAGATTGAGTAGCTGAAAACGAAAGAGATATTAAATGAAATCATATTTATATAAATTTAAACACATACCTCTTGGAAATAGTTATGAACTTGATAGGTTAGAATGCGACACATTTGTGCCAAATTTGAAAAGGCGGAGAAACGGAATTCATTTACAGGTGAACGACAGCCAGCCATAAAGGTATTTAGCAAAACATTTTTATATTTATAACACAAGGGACCTATAATGAAAGGAAATTTTGGTTGAAGAATACATATTACTGTTACTTTCAGTTATAACACTTACCCAATTCTCTGGATGTTTTCAAAACAGCTTCACCTACCACCAATCTATAATCCATTGCAGCAGTTTCATTCAAATACTCATCAGATAATAATTCCAATACCTCACTTTCATTAACATTAACCAAAGCCACAAATAATCTAACACAATTTAGAAACGTATACGATTCTGGAGACTTAAGTGTATTTAAGGCTAAAGCCGTTAATATATGACAATTGCTCACCGCCGTGTCCTCACGTTTTTGTAATAGTTTTATCATTTTTTCTATACCCTCCACTTGTAAGTATGATTCATTAGCTTCTATTAATTTGCGTGCCTCCTCAAATTCATTGTCTAAACTTTTGCAGCTAAAAGTTTGTTCTCCTTGGAGAATTTTTATCAAACTTGCCAATTGATATTTAAGATTTGTATTTTGTATTTGTTGTTCCAATTGCTTTAGAGGTTTTAGTAAATTCTTTTGTAAATCTAGTAGATTTGTAGCCGAATTTTCTATAATTTCTTTTATTAAAATTAGTAATATTAAAAGAACACTAGAATTTATTTCCGTTAAGTTTGGCGCACTTAAACTGCTAAAGTTTAATAATATGTCTTGTAAAACTTTTAACAATTCCTGAATGTTATCGTTTATAAGATTTTTTAAAGGTGGATGTTGTACTAGAGTTTCCAAAGCGGTAAGTATTTGAAATTTACTTTCATATTTTAAAGAGAAATCATAAAATATTTTATTATAAATATCATCTTCTGACTGTAAAAGATCTGGTTTTGTATCTTGAGTCTCATTTGTATCCAGTATTAAAGTGGGTATTAATTTTATTAAAATTATAAAATGTTGATAAACTAGCAGATTATAAGAAGAATTTTTTAGTATATTTATTAAACTTATTAAAGAATAATTATGTTTTAAATCACTGCCCGTCACACTAAGTTTAAGTTCTTGCATATTTAAAGGATTTTCTTTTATATGTATATTCTCCGCTAAAAGACACCATTCCTGCGGATATGTTTTTACAGCTAAACTTTCAATAATCTGGTTCAATTCTTCCTTAGAACGATTATTAATAATCTTTAAAATTAATGTTTGTAAATGGTTAGCTAGGGTAACTTGATTTGTATAACTTTCCAATTGACTATGCAATTCTAAAAACGTTGCAAAATATTTTAACAATAAATCGCTGGGTAAACTGGCTATAGAAGAAGTACAAAATATATGATATAATAAAGAAATCAAGTCCACAAAATCTAACCATTCCATAGCTACTAAACAATCATTTTCTGTTTGTATTAATGGTTTTATTTCCTCATGTAACCATTTCTTTACAAATTCCTTATTCTGCTCGTTATTTTTATAAAGTTTGCTTAAAGAAAGTATACCAGCTCCCATTAAAGGTAACAAATCTTTATTTTTCAAACTGACTTTAAGAAATTGTAAAATTTGTTTGATTAACGATTGTTGGGCCTTTATAGAAAAGTTTGGTTGTGCTACTAGATTGGCTACCATTTCATCTAAAGATTGTTCTTCACTACGTTGAGATTCTGTCATGGCATATAATAAAGCCACAAAACCACCAGGAGACCATAATCTTAATAACATTTCTTTGAAAATCTTTTGTTTTTGTGCTGCAGTTACTAAAGAATACAATAACATCAAATTGCGATAATATAATTTTTTGCTAAATTCCAGCCATAGTTTCTGTAACTTAGATTGCAAGTTGCACAAAATTTGCCCCTCCAGTTGGTATTCGTTCATATCACAAGCTATTAACAAGCTAAATATAGAAGCCATATACAGTAATTGTACTTCATCTAAAGATTTTCCTATATGCAATTCTTTAGTTAGCATTAGGTCGCTTATTAATGTCACTACAAAATCCAAACGACAAAAATTTGTTAAAACTTTAATATCCCGTTTAAATATGTTTCCTTTTTCCTTATAGAAACAGGTGTGGAGATTTTCTTGTAAAGCCATATTAGCTACATCTGTTATGCAGGATATTATTAAGGATTTATGCTTTTCCGATACCAAATCCTCTTTAGCTTCACTGCTAAAATTAACATTGTTCGCTATATCCAGCAATACTTTCAAAGAATATAAACAATACATAAATTTGTCATCAGTATTTTCCAATATCTCTCGATCTTTTTTAGACAAATGCTTAAGATTGTCATTATTTAGAAAAGATTGTACAATTTCTTCCGGTGTTTGTCTTATGTATTCCTTTAAGGTTTTTAAGTTCGATTTTAAACGTTCCTCTGGACTTGTATTTATTTCTTTGGGAGCTTTCAAGTAAAACAATTTATACTGGATTTTATTTATTTCAACGATTTTGATTTCACCTCACTTACCTCCTATTAGCGGAAATTGTAATGATTCTAATATTATCCAATATTTATTAATATTTGTCATCTTTAATACAATTATTGCAAAATGTTTGTAAAATAATTCAAAAAATATATTTATTTGTTTACAAAACAATCAGTTGTCAAAGTGTTTTTAAGAGTCATTCACTAAGGATTGTTAACATGTTCATCACATCGCCAATGATATAAATATTATTTATTTTATATTATTTTGAAAAAACGTAAATATTTTGAAATATCTTAATTAATTGTAATTTGTCATAAAAATGTAAAATTTTTTTACAAAATTATAACTTTATCATTAAATTATCCAATTTTTTAAATTAAAAAAAATAGGTTAAATTTAATCGTAAATCTGTGACTTATCCAAACATTTTAATGAAAACAAAAACTGCAATTTCTGAGCAACTTGCTATTAAAATTTAATTTGGTTAATTTTGGTCAAAATTAGAATTTTCTAAAATTTTTTTAATTATTTGTCTCACAATAGAAAATTTTTATTTTTTGCCTGAAATTTTGTTTTAAAAATTATGAAAATGCAAATTATAGGCATTAAACGAGGGAGTTTAATTTATATCAAGCTTTTGTTTACTTTATACATTACGTTATTTATTTGATTATAGAATTAAAATAAAAGAAAATTATTTTTTCTTCTGTTATTAAAAATTTTTAAGAAAATCGCTTTTTACACCCACCACCAATACTTAAACATCAACAACATTGATTAACTGTCAATTCTTTTCAGGCTTGCCACTATCTTTTTTTCAATTGCAATTCCTACCGGTATTTTAGTATGACGCACATTTTCTTAGATTTGCAATGTTTTGGAATTAATAAATTTTTATAAAGTGGATAAAGAAATGAAAAAATAAACAATTTTCTTAAAAAAGACTTAATTATTAACTTTTGGTTACGAATAATTTGTTTTTCCATTTGCATATGAAAATTAGTGTTGTCGATTTTCAGCAACTTTTTGGGAAGAGGTAAACTTGTTGTGTGGCAACTACGATGTTAAGACCAGATGGTGTAATCCCTGGTGGCAACATTGACTTTCTTACTAGTTTTCTGAGTGAATTTCTCCTTTGTGCAATTGCTGGAAAATTTCGTAAAATAGTTTTTCTTTTTTAATTATTTTATTTATAAAAAAATAATTGTAAAATGCTTCCACAAATACTAGATAAATAATTAAGAAATATGTGTATATTAATGTGAACGCAAAGTAATTAGCGTATATTTAATAAGTAAGACGCGAAAAATCAATGAAAATTGTATTACTTTTTTCAACTGTGAAGACGAAGAAAAAAATGTGAAAAGATTTTTTTGCTAATGCAATAAAAAACGAAAATTAATTCATTTTTTTCAAATATTTAATGCGCAGATAAAAAAAAATTAAAGTAAATGCAAGATTTATGTGACGAAAAAAATGAAAACGAAGCAATAGCAAGAAAAAGTAAAATTTTTAAATTATTTTACCTTTAAGTGTGTGTTTTTGTGTATTTATTTCAAATTAAATCTTTATTTTGCATACTTGGCACAATCAATAAACTGCAACGACGACCGTCAACGTTTTACAAACAGTAAAGTAAATCCGAAGAAAGATCAAATATAATAATAAATAAAGACGTTAACGTCAACGGAGACGTAACTGCTGTTGGAAAATAAAGAGGAAGAAAGCAACAACAACAAAAACAATTACATACAAAGCAATAATAAGGAAAACAACTGTTCATACTAGTTGGCAGCAGCGGTAACTGAAACAAAAACAATAACAACAGCAACCTTAGCAGAGTGAAGTGAATGTTTTTTTTCTTTTATTTTGGCAATAGTATTATAAACAATACATTATATGATTATTACCCTTTTGGGAAACCTTTTTTCCAATACTATACACTGAATGTTTATGCAAATGTGTTTAGTTTTTACATTTTTAAAGTTTTTTTTTACCTTGAATTTTTGTAGGATTTAATAGAAACTAAAATAACGAAAACAGCTGATATTTTTTTTATAATTGCTGGCTAAAACTAACGGTAAACAGTGGCTAGAAAGTTTTTTATTCGGCCGACCCAAACAAAAACTTCTAAAACTGGTTTACTCTAGACTTTAGTTAGTTAGCTTTGGCCAAAATGAAGAAAATCTTTTCGAAATTCGATAAAAATGAAAAACTTGAATCACATCATCATAATGTCTCATCGGCCAAGGAAACAAATAGCAGTTTTGTTGGTAAAGTGTTTACCGTAGGGCGAGTCACGGTCACCATAGAAGATGTATTAGCTGAAGGTAAGTTAATTTAATAAGAACGTCTTGCACACAATATCTTATATTAAATAGATATTAAAAATAAAAAATAGGGTCATTTTTTTAATACTTTTTGATTACTTAAACATTTACTCGATAGCATTTTTTTCACAATTTTGCGATAAGATTAGATATAATTCGAAGCACCATGATATTATAGGGTCTTTTAAAGTATTAAAATACAGTAGTGTAAAAAAAAGTTTCATGCTATTTTATTAAAAACGATTTTTTTCTTATCATGTTTCATTTTCTTGAGTTCTTTTTTTAATTTCTTATCATATATATTACGTACGTGCGATATTAAAACTTTAAAATTCTTTCAATTACATATTTATATTGTTTTGTATATTTAGCGAAATGTAATTGTTTTGGAGTGTAATGTCAATCATGTTTGGTTCTCAATGTTTTGAAGTATAACATTTATCATGAAATTACACCCTTTAATTAGTTTGTGTGGAAAATATAACAAGTGTTTTTTATGCATTAAGTATTTCTACGTAATTGACGCATCGTATTATACTGTTTATTAGGGTGATCCCAATACTCGCAAATATATTTAAAAAATGTACAAAAATTATGGGAAGATAAATCGAATTTTTATTCCCTGTGTATTATCTGAACTAGAACCAAACTAGAAGTGATATAGAACAAAACTAGAACTTAACTGAATTGGAACTGAAGTAGAACTGAACTAAAACTGAAGTAGAACTGAA